>VCRD01004123.1:8786-45334 GCA_006783055.1 Trinorchestia longiramus
AGGTTAGGTTAGGTTAGGTTAGGTTAGGTTAGGTTAGGTTAGGTTAGGTTAGGTTAGGTTAGGTTAGGTTAACCGTTTCAATAAATAATTTACTTTAATTTTTGAGTCGTTTTTTTAAAGGTCCTCCCGATAATACGTAAGCACCGCATTCGCGTTATACGGGGTGCAGCAACATAACTTCCTTTTTTCAAAAGAAGTTCCTTTAAAAAAAATAAGTTATGTTGCCGCACCCTGTATGCATCAGTGACGGTTAACAGGTTAGCTTGAAGTAATGAACTAAACTTTAAACAAACAACCCAAAAAATGTGTGCTTGATATCTAGAATACATTATTTTGCAGCAGCTAAATATCCGACGCAATGAAAAGTATAGCGTGCGACAGCATAACTTCTTTTTTTGTCTTTCAAAGAGTTATGAAAAAAGGATGTCATGTTGCCGCATCCTGGATACCGTGGCACAGCAGTTGAAACAGTGCAACCAAGTGAAACACTGAAAAAAACAGTATTTACTTTTTTTACTGACATATCACTTAAAAATTTCAAACATTGTAAAGATGTTTAAAATAAAAAGACAAAATAACGGTCGCCGAGCGAAATGCGCATACATTCAAAAGTGTTTAAAATAAACACGATGAACCATAAAACGCGACGAATAAAAATGCTGTTTTCTCACAAACGACTGATGTTGAAGAAATTTTACAATTACACATCACAACGAACAAAATAATGGTATCTCACCGAGATATAGTTGACAGACACATTCCATTAGAAAACCTCGTTTTATAAAATTCACTACTCCTACACTTTGTCCTTAGAATAGTAATACATAAACCTTATTCATACCAAGATCCAATTGACGGACACATAAGAGTAAAAATCCTTGATATATTAAATTTACTACCCCTAGACTTTATCCTTAGAATAGTAATACATAAACCCGTATTCACCACCACAAGATTCAAATAAACACAAGATATTTTACTAAATGACGAGATCATCTATATCAGGGGTTCCCAAGCTTCCTCTGACCTTGTGCCCCTTCTGTACTAGGACAGATGAGCATGTACCCCTGAATTTTTATGACAGAAAGATGAGTAGCAAAAATTCCACTGAATTTTCAATAGAACTTTCAGGTTCTAGGAACTATAAAATAACATTTAATGTACCCCTTTAGATAGGCAAATGTACCCCTAAATGTACATGTGCTCCAGGTTGGGAAACCCTAATCTAGAACTAAGTATCATAAACGGGGGTAAACCGAATGCACTTAACATTAAACTCAAACCAACTTTAAATTAAACCTAACTAATACTTCAGTATTTTCCATGTCATGCCCCGTATTTCAAATAACGGAAATAACCTAACCTTACCTATTATTATAACATACCACGGTTAACTGAATGCTCACGGTCCATTATTGAAAACAAAGTCACTACAGCCTGTGCTTCCAGTTTCCAATGCAAGATATTGACTTCAGAAATTGTTATGCTTATAATTTGCTCTGAATTTTTTACAGTCGAAGCTGAGCTTTATAAGAATCTATCTAAAATCACTACATGCTAAGTCTATTTCAAATCTAAAATAATGGTAGCAACCCCATTTCATTCAATGATGGTAACATCCCCTTTCCATTAAAATAATGGTAGCATCCCTATTTCATTAAAATAATGGTAGCATCCCCATTCCATTCAATGATGGTAACATCCTCACTCCATTAAAACAATGGTAGCATCCCTATTCTATTAAAATAATGGTAGTATCCCCATTCCATTCCGAAATCTGTTCTACGTATTCTACACAATCTAACGAAGCAGTGACTTTCTTTCCAATATGCCTGACGAAAATTATATAACCTACTAGACGACCCACAAGTGAAAAATTCACATGTTTTTTACTTAATTTTACGTTTGATTTGCCAGTGGACGCGGGCTTTGCGAACGAGTTTCCACATTGAAGGATGTGCCTTTGCTAGCCACAATACAATGCATGTATACCCTACCGAATTTCCTCCTATCTAAATCCTTGAGAGCGTCACAGAGACACGGACCAAGCAAGCAACAAACTCTATTATTATACAGTGGAAATCCAGTGTAGCTAACTAATTCCCTCGTTCCTAGTTTCATTTACCCTGTAGTACTGAACATGTGTATAGTTTGCCCGATGCTAGTGACGTCTATATCCATATATATATATCCATATATATATATATATATATATATATATATATATATATATATATATATATATATATATATATATATATATATATATATATATATATATATATATATATATATATATATATATATATATATATATATATAGTGGCAATATAGTAACTAGTGATCATGGGTAATGGCTAGTGACGTCTATATCCACGTTCAGTGTCCCAGGGTCAATGTTATCAGAAGTAGTGGATACCTAAATCTCTTTGTTCTTTTTGGGTCCCCATAATATAGACTGCTTTTTTAGGTCAGTAGTTCATCGTATGTTGAGAATGCTTTTGAATAGCACCAATGAATATTACAGAGTTAACACGTATGTGGTTACGGAGTATATTCCAAAATCGAGATGTGTACCATACATGGAGCACGTCTTCAAAAACGATATTTCCTTTGAATATGCATTTACCACTTAACACATTGAGCGTGACTCCCAAATTAGTTTGTATGTATAACAAAGGTCCCGCTTACCATATATGGTACACATCGCGGTCAACGTCTTAAAAAAAATTCAAATGTTTAAATGATAACATGCATCTATAAAATGACGTTAAAATTATGGTGAAATACGCGTCATAGCCAATGCGTTAATTAATGTATGACGATAAGCGAATTAAAGGAGGCATCTTGGTGAAAATGGTAACATTTTCGATTTTCGGTTTTTGAGTTGTGATTCTTATGGTGGTAAAAAAGGGTTCACAATCGTTCGTAGATATTGATCTTCTCTTTCTAAAACTCTATTTACTTTTTTCTATCATGAAAACTGTACGAGGAAGACGATTTGGATCAAAAACGCAAAAAATACCTTATTTACCCCTGAAATCGCCATTATTTCGAAAAAATGAGAAAAACTACACATATAAAATGTGTTCTAAATCCAAATTTACCTCCTAATTGCGCTTAGTTTCGTCGTACCACGCATTTAAGCTTGTCACTAAAAGATGCCCCCATTAATGCCAGTCACGAACCAAAGCTCCGAGCCTTGTAGTATGTCAAGCCACTGGTCTCCTCCAACCACTCGAGAAGAGAGACGAAATCTCCAACAAAAGACGGAATCTTGCAGCGGAGGAGGCCTGAATTTCCAGATATGATATTCTGAGACTCGGCCTCCAGTAGATAGTCTTGGGCCACCACTTCGTAAAAAAAATTTCAACTTGTTTAGTTAAAATCATGCTTATTTTGATACTAAGCAAGTATTTGTCACTACTTTTTAGAGCAAATATCGCACATCTTCTTGAGAAAAAATTGGCACCACTTTTTGAGAGAAAAAACTGGCACTTTTTGAGGAACAAATTTAGCACAACTTTTTGAGGAATAAAGTTGGCACAACATAGTAAGAAATTGAATATAGAGAAGTGATTAATGTTCTTGTGACAATACAGCCGGTAGAATCACTGTACTCGTATAAGAAACTTCATTACAATGTGTTACATAAATTACAATAATTCTTGTTATTATTTCTTAGAAATTATCCCTAAAATCTAACACTCGATGGACCACCGAATAATAAAATTCATTTCAATGTGTTCGCTGCACAATCACTGTTTCTGTTCCATAATAAATTAATATATAAACTAATAGAATAGAATAGAATAAGGCAATAGGAACGAGCCGTTTGGCCCATTTTCTTGGTTCAATACCGAAGTTCCATGCCGTCTAAAGTAAATCCATCAGTCATGCACATACACCTTAACCACGTAAGTCAATTTAGTCATGTGCACGCATATCACTCAGTCAGGCACGTAATAACGAAATTAAATTTGAGGTATATTCCTCTGGCATCGGTTTAGTGAAGTCACTTCAGAATACTAAGGTTCTTTCGTGTGTTTTATGTGGAAGGATTTTTATTTTTTTAACCCTATAGCGACCAGCGTCCTCAATGAAGCCAAATAGAAAATCATTCACTTGGGTCCTACATTCTAAATCTTCCGTTCTAAAGTTGGACAAAATTCGATAAAAAACGAGTAAAGATAAGTGGTAATTTACGCAATATTTTGTTCAGTGGAGAAATAACTTGGTCGTTAATAAGGTAAATGCTGCACAATTAATATTCAAAAACCGACGAATTTTCCAGTGATTTCGATTTCAGGCCACTGTTTTGGTCCCCTTAAGATAACAATCTGGAATCCCTTTTAATAACAATTTGGAATTACCTTAAAATGACAATCTGGAATCCCTTTTAAATAACAATCTCAAATCACCATTAGATAATAATCTGGAATTACCCTTTAATAACAATTTGGAATTACCTTAAAATAACAATCTCAAATCACCTTTAGATAACAATCTGGAATTAACTTTCGATAACAATCTGGAACTACCTTTAAATGACGATATGAAAACACCTTTAAATGACAATCTGAAAACACCTTTAAATAACAATTTGAAAACACCTTTAAATAACAATTTGAAATTACCTTTAAATAACTATCTGGAATCCTCTTTAATTAACAATCCAGAATCACCTTTAAATAACAATCCAGAATTACCTTTAAATAACAATCCAGAATCACCTTTAAATAACAATCCAACATCACCTTTAAATAACAATCCAGAATCACCTTTAAATAACAATTCAGAATCACCTTTAAATGACAATCCAACATCACCTTTTGTAAATAAAAATCTGGAATCACCTTTAAATAACAATCTGGAATCACCGTTAAATAACAATCTGGAATTACCTTTGAATAACACGACTGACCAATAAACATTCACGGAAGCTACCGTTTCTACACAACTATAATTTACGACTTTCCAAAGACCATTAACAAACTCTGTCATTATTCAATTAAATACCCAAGTCCCATGCCGTCTAAAGTAAAGGCATCAATCACGTACGAACGAATAACAAAATTCATTTCAATGTGTTCGCTGCACATAACAATCACGTAAGTCAATTCGGTCACGTACACCCACTTCACTCACGCACAGGCATTGCAGTCACGTACACGTATCACAATCATACACTGGCCCACAATCATAAACTAAAGAATATTGAAGTACCATGAACATTTTCATGGTAGTAAAATTGTCCAGTAGCTTCGTCCTGCCATGCTGTGACGCGGACGAAGTCAGCAACAAAACTCGGGATCTCGCACTTGAAGATGGCAGAGTTTCCCACTATTGCACTACGAGACGGAGCTTCGGACAGGTAGTTCTGAGAGACAACTAACAACCATACTTAGGTTAAATACTGAAAATACTACAAGATCAAATACTAAAAACACTACTGAGTTTCCCTTTTCCACCATCAGTCAGTCGTTAACAAGACATCTGCAGGTATTTAACTTATTAGAGCATGGTAGTATAAATTGAGAACCATTCATTAGACGCAGTGGTGGCCAACCTGCGGCGCATTGAACGATTAATGATGGCGCATTGCCTTTGTGCTGGAGGGGATAAATTAATAATTTTAATATGTTTAATACTCTTAAGTACTCTCATGATTTTGTGTAAAATTGGCGCATCTGATCTTATATTATAGGGAAAGTGACGCATGATATGCAAAAGGTTGACCACCTCTGCATTAGAGCATGGTAGCATAAATTGAGAGCCACCCATTAGAGCATGGTAGCATAAATTGAGAGCCACCCATTAGAGCATGGTAGCATAAATTGAGAACCACCCATTAGAGCATGGTAGCATAAATTGAGAACCACCCATTAGAGCATGGTAACATAAATTGAGAACCACCCATTAGAGCATGATAGCATAAATTGAGAGCCACCCATTAGAGTATGGTAACATAAATTGAGAGCCACCCATTAGAGCATGGTAACATAAATTGAGAGCCACCCATTAGAGCATGGTAGCATAAATTGAGAGCCACCCATTAGAGCATGGTAGTACAACATGAGCACCACCACCAACCAACGTGTCTAGAAATCACGCTAATGTACGTGAAATCAACAGGACGGTGGCAACAGCAACAATTTACTCGTACAAGCGAAGGAGTTTACTCAAGTAACTCGCCAACCAATGCCAACACAATAATATTTAGGAGATAATTTGAACCAAAGACTTGCCTTATTCAGAAATGAAGAACCCGCAAAAACATTAAGGACTATTCGACGTTGGTCAACAAAGACAAGTCACAGAAATCAGACAAAGCACACTCATGAATTATGATAAACACAATCCGGAAAGTTCTCAGAATGCAAGCAGAAATTTCAACATCCAAGCACTAAAACGACGTCCACTGATGAAAATAAATCAAAGAAAATAATGTAATTGAACGTCAATGGATCCCGAACGATTGAATGAAACATTGAAGTAAAAAACTCAAAACAAAATTCAAGATAAAAGTAGTGGAATAAGCGAGAAAATGAGAAAATACGACTTCGAAGCCTTATCAACCGAGTGATACGTGAGCACTCGCAAAAGCTTTCAGAAATTACTCGTCGTTGTGTTAATAATAGATCATTTAATACAACGTTAATTAATGTTGTTACTACAGTATGCTTAAAGTTTAGTAATTATGCTTTAATTGGCCAAGGTTATAGTGAAATTAATTTTTATTAGCATTAATCATGTCCCATTAGGACAACTTTTCTCAACGGGGTGCCCGTGACCCTTAAAGGTTTTATCGGTTATCGGTGCCCAGCCATGAAAGTTAATGTTATACAGGGTGTCCATAAAGTCTCTTTACCATTTCATAAATTTATTACAGATGCAATTGAAAGGATACTTTATTCAGATTTATTCTATTGTATTCAGTGTTTATTAACGTTTTTAATCACATTTTGCATTTGTGTGTTTCAGGGATCCTGTTTGTTAAAGAAGTGCTGTCGAGACTTTGAGAGATTTTTATAAGAAACTTTATGAGAGATTTTTATAAGAAACTTTGAAAGATTTTTATACGAGACTTTATGAGGGACTTTTATAAGAGACTTTATGAGGGACTTTCATAAGTGACTTAATGGACACCCTGCATATAAAAGACGACTGAGCACAAGTCTGAAGTAGACAAGAAGTCACCGATATTTTCAAGTAAAACTGATCCTTGTTAAGCGTTGCATCATGACACTCTTGATCATTCCCGTAACGTGAATATTTGTTGTTTTTCGATCACATAATATTCAAGGAATTACAGTGAAAATATTTTATTTCGCAATGCTTGGATAAAATAGGTTCCAAACTAAAATTAATATAAGATATCATATCGTTTTCCTTTAAAAATACTATAGTTTCCGTATATGTGTTTCCTATAATTGTGTAAGCATACTCTAAATGAAGTCCAGGTACTACTAAGTCGAACTAATTGTGTAAGCATACTCTAAATAAAGTCCAGGTACTACTAAGTACAACTAATTGCGTAAGCATACTCTCTAAATGAAGTCCAGGTACTACTAAGTACAACTAATTGCGTAAGCATATTCTCTAAATGAAGTCCAGGTACTACTAAGTACAACTAATTGCGTAAGCATATTCTCTAAATGAAGTCCAGGTACTACTAGGTACAACTAATTGTGTAAGCATACTCTCTAAATGAAGTCCAGGTACTACTAGGTACAACTAATTGTGTAAGCATACTCTCTAAATGAAGTTCAGGTACTACTAGGTACAATTAATTGTGTAATCATTCTCTCTAAATGAAATTTAGATATTACTAACTATATTCATACACTATATAATGATTTATTCCCAATACTATTATCTACTCAAACGAAAGCTATCAAATTCTCATTATTTCATATGATTACTCCCTACATATTTCAACGTAAAAAAGAAATATCCTCATCCCAGATTTCCAATGAACGCAGGCAAAAATAGTAATTTCCTGAGCGCCCCTACGTTATGTTGAGCAATAAATCGAAATTCCCATTTTTAATAACACTTCCGTCCTCATTGTGTAAAACTTAGTTATATCATCTTCCAAGCCTTGCAGTTAATTTTACAAACGATCGAATTCGCAACTTGAAACAATCCGCAATTTACGAAAAGGTAGTTCTGAGAGACAACTGACCGCCAAATTGAGATCAAATACTGATATTAATACTGAAATTCGCAACTTGAAACGGTCGGCAACCGGCAAAAAGCTGTTCAAAATCCCGTCGTTATTCTGGTGACAATACATCCTCTCAATATTATCAACGATCAAATTCGCAACTTTAAACGATCGGCAACCGGCAAAAAGCTGCTCAAAATACCGTAGCTATTCTGACGACGATGAAAGACAAGCCCTGTCGAGTCTTCCTGCCAGTCTGTGACGTGTACAAAGTCCGCAACGAAACTCGGAATCTCGCACTTGAAGATGGCAGAGTTGCCCAGAATGACGCTTTTTGAGTGGGCCTCCAGAAGGTAGTTTTGAGTGACCACTGACATGTAGTGAACCAAGGATTAGAATAACAAAATCGAGGACATCACTATTTACTACTAGGTAATTATGATACAGAAGGAAGTGTTGTGTCACCACCGACATGTGGTGAACCAGAGCTTAGAATAAGAGAATAAAATGACGAATTAGAGAGAAGAACAAAAACTTTTATTGACACATTTCATGCGATTGCCTAACCGGTGCAAATCTTTGCTTTATACACACAGTCAATAAAAGACTCTGTAAAATTTACACCTAACCTAACTGGTTCCAGACTCACCGGTAGCCCCATTCGAAAGAAATGTGTTAAAAACAGCCTTTAAAATGGCCTATGCCTTGGACACACAGATACTCAACACCTTCATCTACGACACTATATTTCTGAAAAAAAACACCGAACAAAATCAACCGAAACAAAACAAAAGTCAAAATCAAAAGCAAAGGAAAGGAAATAAGAAAGGGAGTAAGGTAAGGATAAATGAAGAAAGCATTTACTTGAGGTAATCCAAAGTTTATTGAACTAATCAGGTATTACCCAATTGATGACGTGTCATTGAAAACACAGACATTTTGTTATAAGTACACGAATGTTCCTTTCTCATGATCAACATTGTATTAAGAAGCAGCTGTCTTTAAATGAAACATCTTTCTAAGTTATTCTATTCACGTTCGTATACCTCGTGACACAAAACTTTTATTTTTCAGGCGATGATGAGGTACGTGTTCCTTATAATTAACCCTCATCATATTAGTAATAGTTACATCAATAGTTTACAGGTCTATTGCACATAGATATTTCCACAGTGTTTATCATAACTGTATTCACAACAAGCAGTGAATTCAACTCAAACCTTGTTATTCAAACACGGTGAGTATTTCACTGTCACCACAAGATGCTCTATGAGTAGATGTTCCAGTGTGACGTTGTGTCCTAATTTTTGTGAATGTGTTCACACATGACACGTAGCGTGCCACAAGAGCGAAGACGCCACAAACAAGTTTTGTGTAATCGCCAACAAAGTTAACACAATGAAAATTCTCATAACATAATTATGTTTTTGGGTTTCGTAACGCTGAGAAATCCTTTAAACAAATCATGAGGACACCAATGAAGACATAATAAAACACACTTGCATAATACACTTCCGCTTCAAAATCACGCAATATTTCAGCTGTCAATACAAATATATTCTCACATTAATTTCTCTAGATATCAAGCCTCATAGCTGTCAGTATTCGGAGTTACCGTAAACAAAATCTAAATAAAATGCAGCACAATAGAATAAGGCAATAAGAACGACCTGTTTGGACCATTCTTGGGTCGATACCCAAGTCCCATAAGGGATCAGTAAATGACATATCTCTTGGCAATGACAAGACAGAATAGAATAGAGAATAGAATAAGGCAATAGAAACGAAGCCGTTTGGCCCATTCTTGGGTTGCTACATGAGAACACATGGTCTCAGTATGGAGGAGGTGGAAGCTATGACACCCGGAGTGGCTGAAGAGATTCATTGCTGCCCTATGGACCACCTGAGGTCCAAAGAGAACTGAGTAAGTAAATAGGAATGAATGGTGTAGCAAACTAGCCCCTAAATTTCAACTACACCTACCATCCGACTTGCAGCCGAGGAGTTTGGTTCCGACTTACGACCGAGTTTGGTTCCGACTTACAACCGAGTTTGGTTCCGACTTACAACCGAGTTTGATTCCGACTTACAACCGAGTTTGATTCCGACTTACAACCGAGTTTCGTTCCAACTTACGACCAGATTTGGTTCCGACTTACGACTCTTTTTTCTCTTTACCATTCTGTACTCGGGGTTGTATGTACAGAGTGCGGCAACACAACATCCTTTTTTCAAAGCAAAGAGCTTTGAAAAAAGGAAGTTATGTTGCCGCACCCTGTACAAGTGGTACATGTAAAGGGTATAGTTGTACATCGGATGGTACATGTACCTGTGGTACACTGAAACCGCCAGTTGTGTATTGTACCACACAACCAACAAAATCTACTACATGATGCATGCAGTTTTAATACCTAGCGCTCTCCAACCCTACTATCCAACTCTTTAAATTTAAACTATCAGTTGCCCTTATGTTACACGTAACGCTTCCCCTCACTGATTCTACCCACATAAAATACTCCATTACACAGGCTCATCTATGCTAAAGTCATAGTTTCCCTTGTATACACTGCACAATCATGCATAAAACTCTTCATTTTATAGAAAATATGAACTATACAATTTGCATCTAGGTTTCAGTTTTCTCTATATACTTTTTCAAAACGATCCAATAAACTTCTATTCAACCACAAATTACCTAATTACAGTTGTGCCTGAAATAATTAATACCCTATATAGAAAACTTATTTTCCTGCATTCAAAGAAAAAAGAACATTCTGTTTTATAGTCTCCTGTAATGCATATGTTTGATCATCTCTTTTAACGTTAAACATTTTGCTACAGCTCTGAATTAATGTATATTATTACTATTATTATATTCCTAGTTCAATCACCGCAGCCACAATGTGAATTAATACATTGATTGCGTGCTTGTATGGGTTAAAGAAAACTAGAAATCATTATTATATTCACAGTTTAACTAAAACTAGACATTATTATTATATTCCTAGTTGAACTAAAACTAAAAATTATTATTACATTCCTGGCTTAACCAAAACAACTAAAAATCATTATTATATTACTGGTCTAACCGAAATAACTACATATTGTTCTAATATTCCCAGTTTAACCAAAGTAACTAGAAATTAATATTTTGGTTACACCAAAACAGTTAAAAATTATTCCTATTACATTCCAGTCTAACCAAAACCACTAAAAAACAAACAAGAAATCCCTTCCGATCTCAACCCTACAATTCACAAAAAATATAATCGCAAACGTACGAGCGAGAGAAAAAACGCCCATTTACTTCCAAATGCACAGAAAAAAGAAAAAGTTACTACTTTAAGCGGCTGGTTCCGACTGACGACCGAATTCGGTTCGACTAACGACCGAATTCTGTTCCAACTTACGACCGAATTCGGTTCCGACTTACGACCGAATTCGGTTCCGATTTATGACCGAGTTCGATTCCGATTTACGATCTAGTTGGGTTAAAAAAATTACCACTTCGAATGGTTGGGTAGAATCTTTCACGTGACGACTCTTCTGTCCAGTCAACAACTTGAACAAAATCAGCCACAAAACTGGGCACCTCACACCGCAACACTGCTGCATTGCCCCTGATCACGTTCCTAGTGCCCACTTCCAGGTAGTAGTCCTGGGATACAACTGCAACATGAAGTATTACGTCCAAGTGATTCTAGGGACAGCGTTTTGTATTTTAGGGTCATAGTTTTGAGTGTTTTGTGTGATAGCATTCAGTGTTTTCTGTTATAGTATTGATTGTTTAGAGTGATAGTTTTCAGTGTTTAGGGTGATAGTTTTCAGTGTTTAGGGTGATAGTTTTCAGTGTTTAGGGTGATAGTTTTCAGTGTTTAGGGTGATAGTTTTCAGTGTTTAGGGTGATAGTTTTCAGTGTTTAAGGTGATAGTTTTCATTGTTTTGTGGCATAGTATTAAGTGTTTTGTGACAATATTGACTGCTTTGGGTTATAGTTTAGAGTGTTTTGGGTGATAGTATTGAGTGTTTTGTGACAGTATTGACTTTTGTGACAGTATTGACTGTTTGTGACATAGTATTGAGTGTTTTGTAATATGGTATTGAGTGTTTTGTGACAGTATTGACTGTTTGTAACATAGTATTGAGTGTTTTGTAATATGGTATTGAGTGTTTTGTGACAGTATTGACTGTTTGTAACATAGTATTGAGTGTTTTGTAATATGGTATTGAGTGTTTTGTGACAGTATCGAGTGTTTTGTGACAGTATTTACTGTTTTGTAACATAATATTGCAAGATACGACAGACTGACGACCGAATGCTATAAAATAAAAGTCAACAGAGAAAATAAAGGAAATGTAGCATATAAAAAAGTAATATATACGCAGTACTGCAGAAAATACAACGAAGGAAAATGATCTGCATCTCAAAATCTCCAGAAATCCGACATGAACAGTAACTTAAAAGTGATAAATGTCTCAATTTATAATTATAAAAAGTAAAAAAAAGGAAAAAAGGGACTAAAGTACGGGCTGATGTTTTTTATGACCCTAAACTTGAAAACAACATGAAAAAAACAGAACACGAATAAGTTACTTAACTCAATAAATGCATAGCGTACATTACGATACAGAGCTCAGCAAAATATGTTCATGTAATCAACACCATCAGTTTTTAGAAAAAATTTCCTCGAAATTTATTTTAAATTTAAAACTTGAAAGTTGTTTCAGCATAAGGAATCTGTCTTTCAATACCACATCGATTTATGTTCAAAACAATTAGGGTAGTAATGAATTTGCATTCCATTTCATGGAAACAAATTGCACGGACTCTTATGGAAAACTAGTCGACCCACACGTTTGATTTGCCAGTGGACGCGGGCTTTGCGAAGGAGTTTCCACATTGAAGGATGTGCCTTTGGTATCCACAATACAATGCTTACAATACATGTATACCCTACCGAATTTCTTCCTATCTAAATCCTTAAGAGCGTCACAGATAGACACACCAAGCAAGCAACAAACTATATGATTATATGTATAGTGGAATACCGAGTCGTGCACCAAAAGAAAATTTTAAATTATCTGCTTAAATATCTTTTTTTCAACACTTTCATAATGTCGGACGAGAGAAAAAATATTTCTAAAGTCTTTTGAATTTCTATCAGACTACAATAAAAAATGAACACAACTGCCTGGTCTACGACATGATATTGCAATAAAAAACGTCTTAGGCAACAGCAGAATAAAGCGAATCTTTATACACGATGGCCCAAATTTCTCTTTTCCTATTTAACCTTTTAGCGACCAAGTTATTTCTCCCCTGAACGAAACATTGCAAAAAACCACGTAACTACACAGTTTTCCATGGAATTTTGCTCAACTTTAGAACGAAACCTTTAGAATATAGGACTAAAGTGAATAATTTGCAATGGGCTTCATAGAAGACTCTAGTCGCAATAAGGTTAAGCATTTATTATTCAAAAACTATGAAAGATACAACGTTCTAATAAATTGCGATTGAAAGAAGAATACCGGAAGTTTTTTGTATTGATGATACAGGCTAACTATAGTAAGACTTACAGATTCAATCAATAACTTTAGAAACTCCTAAAAATAGCTAAATACACAGCAAAACAAACAGCAGCTTTACTCAAATGTCTTAAGTGTAATACTGTAATTTTTAAATTCAAACATTGCGGAGTATAGTAACCTAGATTAGTGCTAGAAATCTTATTTTTTTTGTTCATTAACTTTCAAATTGCAGTCGATAACGATTCAAATGCCGGAAATTTACATTCACATAAAAAATAGACTATTTTTAGTTCAATTGGAATCACGCTGTAAGAATTATACTTTTTATACCGATATTAGTGCAAGTACTAAATTATCCCATATGTATTCGTTACATACAGCAAGCCCAGATCTTTTAACTCGAGCATGTATTCAGTATAAAAAACAAATACAGGATGCGGCAATATAACTTCGTTTTTTCAAAGAAAGTTCCCTTCAAAAACAGGAACTTATGTTGCCGCACCCTGTACCACTCATTTGCAACTGATCTAAGTTGTCATATTTATTTCTTGGAATTACAATACTGCAGCTCCTCCCAATGACTACGTGGTCAATAAAGCCTACACACTGAGTTATAAACAAAACGCAAATTATTTTATTTTAAGTAAAATTAACGCGTATGAAATAGAAACGTAGTCCGAGTGCAGAGCTGAAGGGCCTTGGTATATGTCAGCAAAACTTAAACGAAACTGGGATCCCTCTTTTTGTGTACAATTATAACTCTGAAAAAAATTACTACCCTGATTCACGGTAATTGACGCAAGCATTACACAATGTACACAATTCCAAACTCCAATCTGAAGAAAATCTTCACAGTCAGGCGAAAAACTAAAATAAAAACGAAGAAGAGGATATTCCCCGATAATATAGGTAGTAAAATGATAGTTCAGGCAACAGAGCAGACTGTGTATCAGAACAAGTTGGTGATGGAAACGATTTGCTGATTTCAAACCACTCGTATTTGGTCGAGCAAAACAACCATACAACCTAAGCTACGAAAAAGGAGATTTTTCGATTGTTCCTCAAGCTACAACCACGCACACTTGAGGCCCTTAGATACTTACGGTCCCAAGCGTCAGAAAAAGACTTTGAAAATCGTCAGAAAACGGCTTTTAAAAATGTCAAAAAACGGCTTTGAAAAGCATCAGAAAACGTCTTTAAAAGCGTCAGAAACCGGCTATGAAAAAACGGCGATAGAAGCGTCAGAAGCCGGCTATGAAAAATGTTGAAAAATGGCTTTGAAAAGTCAGAAAACGGTTTTGAAGAGCGCCAATAAACAGCTTTTAAAAGCGTCAAAAACGGTTCTGAAAAGTGTTAGAAAACTGCTTTGAAATGCGTTAGAAAACGGATTTAAAAGCGTCAGAAAACGGCTTTAAAAGCGTTAGAAATGGTCAACCTCGACTTACATTGATTTTTTTCCATTGTACTACACTCTTTTTGTACCTACGACTCGCATTCCCGACAGAAGATTCAAGGATGACAGTGCTTTAACCGCTGCCGACATGGTTGACGCGGCTAGAATTACGGCATGGGACTTGGGTTAATAACCGAATAATTATCGAAGTAATTATTCGTACCAAGAATGGGCCCGAAGGTTCGTTCCTATAGCCTAATTCTGATCTGATCTAAATGCTTTACATGACTCGTGTTTTGCCATGTACGGCGCTTGGTGTCGTATGATAGTCTTGAACAACCCTGATCTTGAAGTAGCTAACCTAACTTGACCTTAAAGGAAGAAACGAACTAGTAGGAGCTGTTATTGATAGGAATCCAAGTTTAATTTATCTAACTACACATTTTTAAAGTCAACTTAATCTTCAAATCACTAAGTAAAAGAGTAAGCACTGGTTTTAGATCAATTACGCTTATTATCAGTTATTTCCTGGAAGCAGATTACCATAATACACCAGAACTATAAGTAATAGTAACAAGATAATAATTTACTACAAAATAGGTAATAATTACCTCGTTTCATCTAATCCTCTTGGCTCAACAGAGGAACCCTATCACCAGTAAATACTGGTGGTTAAGGGTACCTCCCACTATTAACTTGACAATTACAACCACCACAAAATACCCAAACTAAAACTAATCCTTGCATCAACATGGAAGACTGTACCCAGAAGACGATGGTGATACAGGGTGTCGCCAGTTATTTCTTCAAACCACGAGACCACGGACACAAAATCGCTCACGAAACTTGGGATTTGACACTTGAGTACCGCGCTGTTCCCAACTATAATGTATTCTGTGACCACTTCTGAATTGTACGCCTGGCTCACAACTGTCAAAATATTCAGTGGATTAAGCACATTTACTCAATTTAAAATAAAGAGTAATATTACAGTTTTTTAGGCATTTCAAATGAATGCACCCCGTGCTCGAACACTGTGGAATAATAATTAAAATTAATTTATACTTTCAAATTTTTATTTTAAGCACATCATAACGCTAAATTTCTGAATATTTATATCTATATATATTTTACATAATTCACTTTTACAATACTCCACTTAGCATTACAATACTTGTAGTATTTATTCTCCTTTATTCAGTTAAACATTATATATCTAGAGTTTTTTTAAAAATAACATGTCCACTTAACAATAGTTAACGCAATAATTTACAACTTTACAAGATTCAACTTCATCATATTTCATGTTACACTCAACTATACAATATGTTTATTCATATTACTTAACTCGTTTTCATATCATTCAACTTCATATGCTTCAAGTTCTTTATGGCAAACTTGAGTTATACACATATTCTCAAACCGTATTTTATTTCATTTTCAGTACTTTCATTTTCAATACATTTTCTTCACTTTCATTTCCATTATTTCATTTCACTAATTTCAATTCCTTCATTTTCATGTTGGTTCACTTCATTTTCACTAACTGAATTTTCATTTCGCTTACTGTATTGCGATTTCACTCACTTTATTATTATTTCGCTAATTTCATTTTAATTTCACTAACTTCCCTTTCATCTCACTAACTCCAATTTCCTTTAACAAGTTTAACTCTCATTAACCCTATTTTCATTTCAATATCTTCATATTCCTTAACTTCACATAGTTTTATTATTTTACATATACCTACTTTCCCCAACATCATTACTTGTACTTTTTGTTAAATTTTGATTAATCTAAATCCAAACTCACCCTTCGTATTCTCAAAGTACATAGATTCGCTCACTAACCTCATATTCACCACACAAGTAATACGCGAGATGATTTTTAAATGCAACACGCATTACACACTAATAGATACCCGAGCCCCACCTTGTTTTACATTTAACAGGATGCATAGAAGCAATGACATTTCAAGCCCACTCCAATACGATACCAAGCTGACGATGGTGATACAGGGTGTCGCCAATTATTTCTTTTAACCACGAGACAATGGACACAACTACCACAAAATACCTAGATTAAAACTAATCCTTGCATCAACATGGAACAGTGTACCCAGTAGACGATGGTGATACAGGGTGCCACGACACCAACGACAACTACCACAAATAGCCAAACTAAAACTAATCATTGAATCAACATGAAAGACTGTACCCAGTCGACAATGGTGATACAGGGTATCGCCAGTTGTTTCTTCGGGCAACGAGACAACGGACACAACTACCACAAGATACCCAAACTAAAACTAATCCTCGCATCAAATGGAAGACTGTACCCAGTAGACGATGGTGATACAGGGTGTCGCCAGTTGTTTCTTCGGACCACGAGACCACGGACACAAAATCGCTCACAAAACTCGGGATTTGGCATTTGAGCAACGCGCTGTTCCCAGCTATAATGTATTCCGTCAAAACTTCCGAATTGTACGCCTGACTGACGGCTGAAATAAAAAATTCAACTAGGTATGTATAACAAAATTTATAGTATTCGAATCAAAACGGTTATGACCTGCGTCGTTTAAATGTTCGAGCGTAGCAGTAGAAAGTATTTTTTGTTACCAATTGATCACTATAACTATAAATTTAGCTTATAATCATTGACCTTCTGAAAATTAGGACCTAATACTTAAAAGCCGATTTACAGCGCAAATAGTCACAGTGATGAACGCATGTAACCATTATCACAGATGGGTATGAATGCACACATACTTCGCAAAAAATATGCACTGAAGCTAGAAAAAACACAAGAACCAAACTTAAAAACTCGGTAAAAACTGATGAAACGATACTTGAAATAAAAGAAATGATTCACGCAAAGCTCGATTTCAACAGAAAAATACCAGAATTGAAAAAACACGAGAGTTATTAGTAGACGGGACAACAACATGGAAGACCAACAGAAATAGAGATGGATAAAATTAAATGTACATTAGAGGCAGGAAAAGAGATGTAATGGCGACTTATTAGACGCTACAGAGAAAAAAGAAAAAGGAAAATGCAAAGGTTCGCTTATTTTTTGTTATCACACTTCACTACGTCATAACGAGCCTTGGTGTACATAAGAAAGTCTACATTCTACCCTACATTAAAGTCTATATTCTACCCTACATTAAAGTCTACACTCAACCCTACATTAAAGTCTACACTCTACCCTACATTAAAGTCTAGACTCTACCCTACATTAAAGTCTACACTCTACCCTACATTAAAGTCTAGACTCTACCCTACATTAAAGTCTAGACTCTACCCTACATTAAAGTCTACACTCTACCCTACATTAAGGCATACATTCTGCCCTACATTAAAGTCTACACTGTACCCTACATTCAAGTGTACACTTTACCCCACATTAACCTTTTCAAGTGTGGTGGTACACATTTCATACGTCCGAGGTCATATTTGATGCTTGGTGGTGTAACAAGCATACCACTTTTTAAAATTGAGTTTCTGCGCTGGTCAACAGTTCAAAATTTGTACCACCATCATGAATGTAAGGGAATATCCCTATGAATCTATAAATTTTTGAGCATAACCTTGTACTAAACAAGTCGCTTTTAGTACCGTTCTGGGATTTGGGATCGAAGTTATACTAGAAGCGTTTTGGGCTTTGGGATAAAAGTTATACTAGAAGCGTTTTGGGCTTTGAGATAAAAGTTATACTAGAACCGTTTCGGGCTTTGGGATAGAAGTTATACTAGTACCGTTCTGGGCTTTGGGATAGAAGTTATACTAGTACCGTTCTGGGCTTTGGGATAGAAGTTATACTAGTACCGTTCTGGGCTTTGGGATAGAAGTTATACTAGTACCGTTCTGGGCTTTGGGATAGAAGTTATACTATAATAGTACCGTTCTGGGCTTTGGGATAGAAGTTATACTATAATAGTACCGTTCTGGGCTTTGGGATAGAAGTTATCGCCAGTAACTTCTTCAGTCCAGCTAGTAATGTGGACGAAATCGGCCACAAAACTTGGAATGCCGCATTTCAAGATGGCGGAGTTGCCTCGTATGATGTATTCATTGTTGACTTCAGCAGCGTAGCCTTGCGACACCACTGAATACATACGATCCAATGCAAATTAACCTTTTAACCACCAAATTATTTTCAGACTGATCAAAATGTTGCGTAAATTACCATTCATTTTTATGTAATTTTATCGTAATTTCGAACGAAATATTTGGAATACGAGATTATAGGGAATGATTATCTATAGACACATATGTTCCATCTGGCATTAATGTAAATTAATTCACTCATCTGCAGGACCGTTCACTGAAGCTACAGAGTAACACTAATAAGAGAGGATGTTTGGTTTTGGTAATGGGGTCAGAAAATGCAATAAAATCCGTTGAAATTGAGTTAATTAGTCTGCAGAATCGTTCACTAAAGCAATATAATAACGCTACTAGGAAAGGATGTTTGGTTTTGGTAATGGAGTCGGAAAGTGCAATAAAATTTGTTGAAATTGAATTAATCATAGTTGGCAGAATCGCCCACTAAAGCTACAGAGCAACTCTACTATGAAATGCAGTTTGGTTTTGAGCATAGCGTCAGAAAATACAATAAAACACGTTTGATTCAAGTTAACACATTCATTGCGGTCGACTAGCCGGTGCAAATCTTTACTTTGTACATACAGTCACTAGAAAGCTATGAAAAAATTACAGAACCTAACCTGAGTGACCCACCGGTGGGTCATACCGCAATGAATGTATTAAACATTGGTCGAATCATTGCATTTTAAGTATAGCTCAAAGCATGTAGTGCACGAGTAGATAAACTGAATATTAAATGTGAATCTTGGTTTCAAATATTAAATTCTTAATACAAAATAATCTAGTTGAAGGCAAATATTTCGTAAGTCGCCTGATTGTATCAATAAGATTGAATGAATTACAAATAAATATTTCTCTAATTCAGGGCGGTCCTTATTTATTTAAAAAATTTCAAGGGTCTCATGGTTTTCAACTGTTCCTCTTCATTTAAAAAACTGTATTTGAATTATTAAATCGATCCCACCATTATTTGAAGAAACTTATTCAAATATATACCAAAAGAAGTCTCCAGCCCGTTAGATGAAACCCCATGGACTTTTTAACACGTTGCCTCCGATTGCCTGACTGGTGTAAATCTTCACTTTGTACGCATAGTCACTAGAAGGATCTGAAAAAATTACAGAACCTAACCTAAGTGGTACACATACGTACCACTTCGGAGTCAACGTGTTAACCCTCTACCGCCGTATGGCACTCACGGGAAACATCAGAAAAAATGCTAATTATGTTAAAATTATATTATATGTGAGCAATATGAGGTTGCTACTAGGTTTAAACGCTTCGGCATGTTACAGCGTTGTTCTTTTGGCTGCCTGGCTCTCAGCATGCTTCATTGCATCAGTGTACAGACGGTCTTTGTGAGCTTAAACGTAGAAACTAGAAAAATAAATTCGTCGGTAAAGGGTTAAACTCATGAAAATAAAATCCGCTTCATCTTGATCTAATTTCCAAGCTGTATACGAATGCGGCAACACAACTTCCTTTTTTTCAAAAAAGTTCCTCTTAAAAAAAGGAAGTTATGTTGCCGCACCCTATATAATAAACATTGGTACTAATATTTCGTCAACATTAAACTGCAAAGACGTCAACCAATCGCACATCGATTTTGTCCAAATGAAGAACTTAGATTCAACTGTTTTAACTTCCGTATTAGCGAAGCCAAATTCAAGTAGAGCCCCTAACGAAGATATATAATCCAAAAATCTTCAGTGGTATCCGACGAAATTGAAAACTTGACAAAGTTCTAAGTTTCAACGAATTTCAGCACAACCTCGTGATAATTTGATACCCAAGTCAGGACTTCAACACCAAACCGACCACGCAACACGTAACCCAAAAATATTATGAATCTCTAAATCTAATGTTGTATATGGCTAACACTATGAGGGAAAGGGTTAACCGACCACCATTTTTCCAGAAGCGAGAAATGCAACACAAGCAAACAGTGTTTATTAGCTTATCACACTGCCGGCAGCGTCTAAACAAGCAGTACCGGAACATGTCCAAAGAATAGAAGAAGGCAATAGAAACGAGCCGTTTGGCATATTCTTAGGCTGATACCCAAGTCCCATGCCGTCTAACGTAAAGGCATCAATCATGCGCGTACACCTTAACCACGTGAGTCAATTCAGTCACGTATTCGAACTTCACTCACACACATGCTTTTCGTTAACGCGCATTGACCACAATAAAAATTAAGAGTTCTATAACTGTTGGGTGCCGTGCTGGCTTGATAAACACCTTTTCAAAAGAGGATCCTGGTGTAATTTTGGTCTTTCAAGATTTCTTGTTTTTATCATAATTTTATTCGTGTATCAATGCAAATAAAGCAGTTTATGCGTCACAGTGTCTGAGGGTCACATACGTACAACACTTGAAGAACACAGAAGTTTTAAACCAAAAACAGATAGACAAAAATTCAAAAAATATTCATACAACTGAAAACGAAGCAAGAAAGCGAAGACGTAGATACAATGCAATCCAAGAGGAACATTGGAAACCACTTAAGAACCAGTAATCCATGTACAAAAAGTTATGAATCCTGAAAAATTCAACAACGTGCTATTAATTTTTGCTCCAATGAACTTTTGAAATGAAAACTAACTCGATTTTCAGTAGCGTTTAAATAAGATTTGCGTAATCGAAATCGCTCCATTTGTGTCGCCTTGATGCACAGACAAGAAAGGTGTAAAAATGCAACAAAATAAATGCACCAGAGGAATAAAATAAAATAGAATAGGGCAATGGAAACGAGCCATGGTCCATTCTTAGGTCGCTATCCGAGTCCCATGCCGTCTAAAATAAAGCATCAATCACGCACGTGCACCCCAATCAAGCAAGCCACAACTCAATGATTGATGGCTAAACTAGACCAAAATTTACTTTCGTGTTATATTAAGGTAAAGATGAGCCATTGCTCATTGTTTTCAAAGTATCAGTATCTGAAAACCTTTCGATAGGGGTCCATATAATCGTCTGCTCTTAAAAAGCTTTAGTAATAAATTGGTTTAGGCCATTCTCATGGTATAAATATCAGGTATCAGTGCTAGTTCCAAATGCTGTATATGTATCGACCATTATTTTTACATGACCACTCGTACATCAATAATTTCAAGTTTCTTCATGTTTAATACTGTGTGAAACATTTGACAATATTCCGTTTAATTAAAATGAAGGATAAATAAAATATACAATCCCAATCCTAAAAATTGTTTGAATACATTTTGTTCTGAGCAACGCGCACAGGAATTTCTACTGAATATTGAGTAGCGGTAAGACATGATTCTGAAAAAAAGGATATCCAGACCATTGAGTTATTTTTTTCACATTTTGACCCTTAACTAAAATATTTCTCACATTCCAAGCTACTTATCACCAGCTTGGTCGACTGGTGAGCGAACCTGCTTGCGAGCGGAAAGACCCGGGTTCGAATCCCGCTGCCGACATGGTTGACGCGGCTAGAAATACGGCATGGGACTTGGGTAAAACAGCCGAATAATTATCGAAGTAATTATCCGACCCAAGAATGGACCAGAAGGTTCGTTCCTATAGCCTCATTCTATTCTATTCTATTCTACTACGCTAACAGAGATGACTTCCATACTATTTCGAAAACTAACCAACTACTACCTCAACCATGATCTACTAATTGTTAATAACTAACCAACTACTATGTGAATCATGATCTATTACTTGCATCTTATAACTAACCAACTACTATGTCAATCATGATCTGTTACTTGTTTGTTATTACTAACCAGTTACTAACCATGATCTCTTGATTGTTTTTGTAACTAACCAACTACTATTTAGATGATGATCTCTTGATTGGTTTTTTATATCTAAGCAACTAATATCTTACGTCTAATCTCCTGATTAGTTTTCATAACTAAACAACAACCATGCTTAAGAAGATAATCAACCCTTAAATACTTGGAAGTAAGTAAAAATACGCAGAGTAATTTCAAATTTGTAATCATTTCTCATAGGCTAGCTATTATACAAGTATAATAAATACACTCGCCATAGCTAACTACACTAATTTACAATACTAAAAACTGCAACTTTCAATCCCAACTTCTGAATTCATTTATTTCATTTAGATTCCTATTTCATAAAACACGCTCAAAACTTCATCATAAAGCATAAAATCTTGTGCAACACAACAAAATTTAACGGCCTATAAAATCACCAACATTTGACTACGTAACTTAATCCCTTTTATCTTGAAAATATTCTTCGACACATCCTCTATTCTTCGACACATCCTCCACAGCAAAATCCAAACACGAGACACTTTTCAATCCGAAACACAGCATGGAAGATCATGTACCAAAGCGTGGATTTGGGTAGAAATGATCAAGAGTATCCTCGTCCTGCCATGCTGTGACGTGGACAAAATCGGCCACAAAACTCGGGATTTCGCACTTGAAGATGGCAGAGTTGCCTCTAATGACGTAGCGGTTGGCAGCTTCTGCTACGTAGTCCTGCGCTACAACTGATCCACCAAAACAAAACCAGCAATTAGAAGAAGTGACCATTTCACTAACAACCAATTAACTTTTTCGAGTCGAGTGGTACACATTTCATACCCCCGAAGACGTCCTGTTTAACCCTTTCAAGTGTTGTGGTACACATTTCATGCCTCTGAAGAAGTCATGTTTAACTGTTTCAGGTGTGGTGGTACACATTTCATGCTTTCGAAGAGGTCATGTTTAACCCTTTCAAGTGTGGTGGTACACATTTCATACCCCCGAATAGGTCATATTTAACCCCTTTCAAGTGAGGTGGTCGACATTTCATGCCACCAAAGAGGTCATGTTCAACCCTTTCGTGTGGTGGTACACATTTCATGCCTCCGAAGAGGTCAGGTTTAATGCTTGGTGGTACAAAGAGCATACTACTTTTTAAAATGGAGTTCCTGCGCTGCTCACCAGTTCAAAATTTATACCACCATCATCAATGTAAGGGAATATCCCTTTCAATCTACAAATTTTTGAGCATCTTACACACTTCTTTCCATCAAAAGTATGAGCCTGAGAGGATAAGTACGTGCGATTCACGCATAAGATGATCGAACTAAGTTCCCCCTAGATCAGTCAGGAGGGTAGTCTTCTATCGGATAGTTCGTTAAGAAGGCGGGGCTTCTAATTCATTCCAACAAAGCAACAAAAAACAGCACAAGAATGAGAGCAGAAACACAAACGCAGTAGAACCATCAAACCACCCAAATTTCCACTATATATTTAAGAGTATTGGTTGCCAGTGTAAACACAGTCTCTCAAGAACAACCCCGGTCACTGAACGTTGCGAATTTGATCATTAGGTATATGTACAGGGCAAGGAGTAGCACAGAGCAAGGAGTAGTACAGAACAAAGAGTAGTACAGAACAAAGAGTAGTCCTTGGTACAGAGCATAGAAAAGACAGCATGGCAACAAAGATTTCAATCACAGCAAGGGAATAAATATTGCACATCAAGTATCGAAAAGAAGGTAATAATAGAAAAGACATAGAACTGCAACACGAGCTCAACATCAAGGAAAAAACACCGAGAAAAATGAGAAGAGATAATTTTGTTGAAAAAACACGCCAATGTTAACTCCCTTGAAACATTGGCGAGCTCAGTAAAATAATGAATAATAATAATAATTAATTAATAATATTATTATCATTGGTCAACGATGAAAAAAATTGATAAAAAATTAAAAGCATACCGAGAGACTTAAAATCACCTCGATTTCAATTCAAGACTGATGACGTCACAAATTAAAATAAAATTAAGGTTATGTATTGAGTATAGAAACGAAAATTACATCGAAAACATGGAAACGAAGTTGAAAACCACGACGGAAACTGAAACTAAATCGAAGACAAGGTGAAAGGAACTCCATATCGAGAATTAAAACACAAAGGGACTTACAATTGAAATAAGAATAAGAACATCAACGGAAAACTGGAACCCAGACTGAATTGTGATAGAATCAAGTTTTCCAAAATCGAAGGTAATGAATGATACAATAGAATCAAAAATCAAATGCGATAATTTAAAATACAGAACCGAAGAACAAACTTCAAATCTCTGCTTGTGTTCCAATGAATTTCAAAGGCAAGAACATTAATTTGATCCTGAAAATTAGTTCTTGAAATATGAATGCCATTGACCCGGTTAATAATTAGGTTAAGTCTCTAACAAGAAAGTATAATTAAAAAGCGTTTCATATTAAAACACGATCTTTCCAATAACAAATTTACCGAAGAATAGACATTTTTACTAAATGATATCTTCAACTGATGGGGTGAGTAAATGTTGGGCAAATTATAGGTTTTTTTTACACGGTTAGCAATCACAATTCCTCAGAAATTTCGCATGATTGGCATTACTGGAATGATGAACTACGGGTGCAACAACATAACTTCCTTTTTTCAAAGAAGGTTCCTTTCAAAAAAAGGATGTTATGTTGCCGCACCCTGTACTTCAGGTGTCCTCTTAGGTGCTCACTTAGTGCAAAGAATGTTTGATTTGAAATCAATAATTCATGGAAATATCTTGTAAATATACGAGTCTTCATTGATCACCTATGAACTGACTAAACAGGAAAAGACGAGTAACAAAGCATTTAATACTCCGTCCGGTCCGAAATTGTTGGTGCACAAGCCGAAACCAGTCTAAGATTTAGTTTTTCATTATTTTTTATTCATCGTCAATTCAATGTATTCCAGTAATATGTGAAATATATGATTAAGTTAACACGTATTTTATTTGAATCAAACCTTTCGTATTGGTTCATACAACAATGCACCAACAACTTTGTACCAACTTGGAAATTGATATGCAACAACTATTTTGGACCAACTTGGAAATCGATATGCAACAACTATTTTGGACTAACTTGGAAATTGATATGCAACAACTATTTTGGACCAACTTGGAAATTGTTATGCACCAACTATTCTGGACCGGAGGGAGTAATACATTCAAGAGCAACGAACGGAACAATGAAAAGAAAATTACAAGTAAAATAGGCATCAGAAAACACAAAGTAAGTAGGAGAAGAAACAGGCTAGACAGTAGAAGCGTCAAGATAAAATTCAATGTGAACAGTCTCATTTAAATTGAAAACAAACTTGAAAATAAAATTGAGCCAATATGTTAATGTATAGATGCTGATGCTCAAAATAATACCAAGCCTGAACGAACTATTCAAGAAAAATAACGCTAGGTATATTGAACGAAATCACAAGCACACAAATATGAATATCCTAAAGATAAAAATCGAATCATGGAAAAATAGTGATAGCCCAATAGAACAGTAACTACAACTTTATGTCAGATGTAAACCTAGGAAATGACCTTTTCTAACAGAAAGAGAAAAAGCCAAAAAATTTAAAGCCTGATTTCTGTACAAAATTACCGTTAACAGTATTCCGTTGCAAAAATAAATATATATTTCATGTCTAATATCATCCGTCTGTAGCAAAAAGTTCATTTCATACCTAATATTATCCATCAGTAGCAAAAACTTTGTTTCATTCCTAATATCATCCATCAGTAACTTTATTTCATTCCTAATATCATCCATCGGTAACTTTATTTCATTCCTAATGTCATCCATCGGTAACTTTCATTCATTCGTAACATCATTCATCGGTAACAAAATGTTTAATGAGAGCACCAGCTTGGTCGACTGGTGAGCGAGTCTGCTTGCGAGCGGAAAGACCCGGGTTCGAATCCCGCTGCCGACATGGTTGACGCGGCTAGAAATACGGCATGGGACTTGGGTAAACAACAGAATAATTATCGAAGTAATTATCCGACCCAAGAATGGGCCAGAAGGTTCGTTCCTATAGCCTCATTCTATTCTATATATGTAGCTGTCAGCGTGACATTCGCATGAAAATTCGACCCAAAAATTTCAGAGCAAATATCAAGATTGCAATTTCATTTTTTGTAAGAAGTAGCAGGATCTCGAAGGTATAAAAAATCAGACGTATTTTCGAATCTTACGTATGATGGATTCAGTCCAAATGTGTGAAAAAATGCCCGTATTGTCCGGGTGCTCAATATTTAAATTCAGAACATACATATGAATTACTCCCCTAATGTAAAAAAGAAACGAAATAGTCCACTGCCTCTATGCTTGGTCAAGTATTATATCTTACCGATCAAAGAATCAAATTTTCAGAGGAAAATTTGAGAGTTTTAGACCCGCTAGAAACGACAATACAACTGATTTAAAGAGTTGACAAAAAATGGAATCTAATATATTATGTATGAACACAAACACTGTCAAACTCGAGCAAAAATGTAGAATTTCATAGATAGGGAGTGTCAGTTTATGAAAAAATGAATTCACACACTATGAAGAATTGACTACAATTACACTAAAACTAACTAAAATATACATACAAGACGTCTATTTTGAGTAGCAAAATTCGATATGTATGTATTTTACAAGAACGTAATTATAACCTAATTACCATAAAAAGCCAATTAAGGTAGAATTTAGTAAAATATCCTACAGTGCTGAAAATAAGTAACATCTTTCTAAACATAATAAATGGGAACTTCAACGCTCAAAAATTCACTTGAATGTAAACGTAGAATATAGAACAACCACAACTATAAACTTCATGAACGAAATTTTCAAACTATAACTCATAGCGTGTCACGTACAAAGAAAGGATGCTCATTTGAAACCACTTCTAAAAGTAGCATATAACCTTTAAAATGTATGTTTATGTAAACATGACATTTAAAATAACACTAGGATTACCGTTCCTGTGTTGCATAACATTAGTCAACCCCTTTTGACGACCTCATGATTTTTTTAAATAAGTCCCAATAATACCACTTCTTAACTACACATACATAGTTGGAACACGCACACCATCTGTCCACACCAAGCATCTATGAAAGACAAGAACCAGTAAACAATAAGGTCACTAATCGTCAGGACCATGAATTTCAAGTACCGATGTTTGAATTCGGGTAAAAATGATCGAGGGTTGCCACGTCCTGCCATGCTGTGATACGGACAAAGTCCGCAACAAAACTCGGGATCTCGCATTTGAAGATGGCAGAGTTGCCACTGATGACGTATTCATTGTCTGCCTCCGCCACGTAATCCTGAGACACCACTGACCCAGCAAAACAAAGCCAGTAATTAGAGGAAAAATGATATGAACAGGGTTTGCCAAAAGTAGGGTGACAGTTAACATTTAACACGTTGACTCCGAAGTGGTACGTATGTGTACCACTTAGGTTAGGTTCTGTAATTTTTCAGATCCTTCTAGTGACTATGCGTACGAAGTAAAGATTTACAGCTGTCAGGCAATCGGAGGCAATGTGTTAAACAGAAAGTAGGGTGACATTTCACACTTAACCATTTCCTGTGAAGTGACCCACCGGTCGGTCACTCAGGTTAGGTTCTATAATTTTTTCAAAGCTTTCTAGTGACCGTGTGTACGAAGTAAATATTTGCACCGCTTAGGTTCGGTGTAAATTTTACAGAACCTTCTAGTGACTGTGTGTACAAAGTAAAGATTTAACCTGTTAACGGTCACCGCTCAGTCGATAATAATGATACTATTGTCATATTACAATTGTAATATGACAGTAATAACAACGGTAATTGAACTAATAAACATTAAAACATGTTATGATGTTAACGCCGCTGTGGCACCATCGCGCATTTACATCATATGGCGTAAGTTGCCGGTAGAATGCAACTCGTACAAATATCATACAATTTAAATAACGCTTAACAGGTTAAACCGGTTAAGCAATCGCAGGAAACATTTTAAAAAGTGAACCTATGAAATATTGGCGCACTGATACACAGCTCCACTGTCAAACAACTCAGCTTTACCACACACCGTATACATTCTAGGTCAAGCGCTCGATTTCTTGCGTTATTTCATGCTACACATTATTATATAGTTGTTACATAGTAGACGACTTGCAAGCGGAGAAAATACATGCTAATTTCAGGCTGTGATACCAATAACAGCCCCAGCAAACGAGTGTGGTGATGTGTTTAACATAACGACCTTATTCGCACACGGTGTGACAACATAATTTCCTTTTTTGCGAGGGACTTCCTTTCAAAAAAGGAAGTTATGTTGCCGCACCCTGTGTAAGCCAGGGATAATGAATGTTAAAATAATAACCACCTCAACATCAGGTATTTACTTAAGTTATTATGATAATTGTAAGCGCTGTATAATACGTTACGCACGAATACACAAACCAAAAGCTTCAACTATTACGATACTGCGCTTTAACTTATGCACAGGAAAATAAATGTAGAGCATTTTATGGTCTTGCAATAAAAAGAGTAACCGAACTGCTAGGTTTAGTTTATATATATGTATATATATTTATATATATATATATATATATATATATGTATATTTATATCGTTAATATATAATAAACTATTAATTAATACACAACTTCATATCTTTACACATTAAATATTCCGGATCTGTACGGTCCTAAACTATAACAGTAACTGCACACGTAGAATTAAACAACTATGACACTACAAGAAGTTTTAAATTATGATAGTACTAGTAGACCCACACGTGAAAATTCACGTGTTTCTCAATGATTTTTTCATTTGGTTTACCACTGGACGCGGGCTTTGCGAAGGAGTTTCCACATTGAAGGATGTGCCTTTGGTATCCACAATACAATGCTTACAATACATGTATACCCTACCGAATTTCCTCCTATCTAAATCCTTGAGAGCGTCACAGAGACACGGACCAAGCAAGCAACAAACTCTGTATTATTATATAGTGGAATTTCCTCCTATCTAAATCCTTAAGAGCGTCACAGAGAGACGGACCAAGCAAGCAAGCAACAAACTGTATGATTATATAATGGAATGATTTCTTAACAATGCCTCGAGCGCGTGTAACACAAAGCACCAAATTCATCGGCGACTAATGCCTTCAATAAGTAAAATTCTGCACATAAATGAAAAAAATACACTACAAAAAAAAGAGGCGCGTCACCAATTCTCATTCATTACGTCAAAGTATACAGAGGTTCATTACCCTCAATAATAGTAAGTGAATAGAACTGAATTTCATGGAATTCTGGTCTAAAATTAAGAGTCAGAAAAAATCCATCCTACATAGTTCCAAGTTTTGCTGCATACAACTACACTAAAATTTATTCGGCTTAAATTTGAACTGAATTCCTAGAACTAGACAATCGATCAGTACACTATTCTTAAACAATAAGCCTTTCAACATTACAAGCGATTGAAAGATACAACTAATGAATACATTTACAGCACTGAGTAAGTTGGATTCTTTTGCACTGACTATAGAATAGAATACGACAACATTAACGAGCTGTTTGGTTCCTCCTTGAGTTGCTACCCAAGTCCCATGCCGTCCAACGTAAAGGCATCAATCACGCACATGCACCCCAATTATACATAGATACTTCAGCCCCATGCATACACTTTTATTCTGATGGCGTAGGAATGAGTTCATGAATGTTTTTACTCTGGAAGATTGACCCCAACTAAAGTGAGTAAAAAATAAATACAACTACTTCCCTAACGCACCCCTCGCAAATGATTGAACGTTTACGTGGTTTGTACCATAATCTTTTGAAGGCGCAATCAAAAGTCCGAGAGTTTCTTCATGCCAAGACACCAGAGAGAGATAGTCCGCAACGAAGGAAGGAATAACACACTTCAACACCGCGCAGTTGCCTCTGATGATGAATTCGTTGTTCACTTCAACACGGTATTCTTGTTGCACCACTGAGAAACATTAGAATAGAATAGAATGAGGCGATAGAAACGAGCCTTTTGGCCCATTCTTGGGTAAAGCCCAAGTCCCATGCCGTAATTCTAGCCGCCGATGGTCCTACACAAACTGACCACCGCGGCGGCGGACCTCGAACCCGGGTCTTCCCGCATCGCAAGCGGGTTCGCTGACCAGTCGACCAAGCTGGTGGTCATAGTAGAGTTGCTTGTCAGTTTTTCACAATACTGGTACAAAGTACGCTGTTGGTGTAATGAATAGATCACCGTGGAAAAAGAACTGAACTTCTTCGTACTCAGATTAACTCAAATTTGAATGACGTGCATTCAAATGACGCTGAAATTCCTGATATTATTATTCACAAATTTCTTGTTGCGATGTGAGTTTTAAGGTACGGTAACGTAAGGGAATCCCTCCAAACACACCCCAAAGAGCTAGTTTCCTCATAAAATCTTGACTTTCATTAAAAATAAATAGCTTTACTGAAAGACGGTAGAGTTAATAGTAAGTTCTTTACATCACCAGTTCAGGAATTAAGTACGCTGCAAGACGTAAGATATTGATTGAAGGATGTCCCTTCAAAAACAACCGTGCTGGTTTTCTTCTAAAATCTTAACTTCCATTAAAAGTGAACTCGACCTTGTAGGAACAAAGAAAATAAACTCAGTAAAGAAACAAAATAAAACCACGAGGGTTTAGGACAATTTCTTGATAAACAACATAGTAGCAATTGCAGCTCTTTTTGGTAATGATCTTATCTGGAGAAGCGGGAAATAAAAGTGAACTAAACTTACACCCTCAAACTGAACAAGAAAACCATTCTTAATAATTAGTTTCAGACGCTGCGTGCTCGCAATTATAGAGTGCTGCGTGCTCGCAATTATGGAGTGCTGCGTGCTCGCAATTATGGAGTGCTGCGTGCTCGCAATTATGGAGTGCTGCGTGCTCGCAATTATGGAGTGCTGCGTGCTCGCAATTATGGAGTGCTGCGTGCTTGACATGAACGTAGGACGCAATTTTAAGCTTGCAAATAAATAAGTAAAATCCGTACATATTTCAGAAGAACATAATTCATGAGCTGTGCATCTATGAGAAAGAAATGAACTTCCCACATAACTCTCCACAATAAATTTAGTTTGAAGTTCAATTTACCCAACAAAAACATATAAAATTCACATTTGCGCCCTTCAGTATAGTGTACTGGGCGTGTCGGAGCCACAGACAGATTGACTAAACACGAACAAACTGTAATGGAAAAGGATAATAAGAAAGAGAAGGTAAATGCACAACACACAAGCAAAAAAATGAACGACAAGTATTAGAATATGCATGCACCTTTAACATTCGGTTTAAAAAATTCGCATCATTTTGAAATCTGTGTGAAAAATCAACAGAAAACAAAGAAAACCAACCGAAAATCAATGCGAAAAGGCTGCCACTGACAAAATAGAAGGTGAGGCAGCAACATGAGTCAGAGACTTGTAGCTCTTTGTCGTCAAGGATCACTCAAAATCAAAATGTAATTGCGAAGTAAAAACTCAAGCTTTTGGCAAGTCTCGAGTCTTGATTTATTGTCTCGAAGTAAAAATTCAAGCTTTTGGCAAGTCTCAAGTCTTGATTTATTGTCTCGAAGTAAAAATTCAAGCTTTTGGCGAGTCTCGAGTCTTGATTTATTGTCTCGAAGTAAAAATTCAAGCTTTTGGCAAGTCTCAAGTCTTGATTTATTGTCTCGAAGTAAAAATTCAAGCTTTTGGCGAGTCTCGAGTCTTGATTTATTGTCTCGAAGTAAGAACTCAAGTCTTTTGCATGTTTCTCGCATTACTCAGCGGTGAATGAAAATGCTCGAATTTTCCATCAAGATCAAACTAACATTATTTTAAAGGTAGAATATTGCATGAAACTATTAACTCTAGTTTTCTTATGAGCCTGTATGAAAAAATGTCATTTCTACATCCATAACATAATATTAAGAATAGAGTAATTTTAGAAAAAATACGACGGTTATTCCATGTTAAGTATTTTACACACAATCTAAAAATTCTTTATAAAAGCTCTAAATAACCATTAACTATTTTCCCTATAAGATAAAATATAAATTTATATATATACTACAATTACACAATAGAAAACTGATCACGTATTATTGTATTTGAATTAATTTCACAACTGTTTCAATAAAACAGAGAAGTACCTAAAGTTAGGAACTATACATACTAAATCTCCCAAGTTCAATGAAAATGTTGAATTATAAAATTCGTTCAACAGGAATGTGATATTCATTAAGGTGAAGAAAAAATACGTACACAAGTGCATAGCATATTCTAATTCTTCCGTATATAAGATGTTACACTACATAATAATTGTTGCCACTATACCCACGACTTGCCACAGAACTGGGGGATATTCCCTGCACCATTTGTTAAAAGTGCTGAAACGAATATCATCATGTATCATAGGAATACATTAAATCCATATAAGATATATTCAGATGTGTAAATCGTATATAATATATAAATCATACATAATATGTAAATCGTATATATATCATATCTATGTATCATAGTACCCACACTAGAAAGCAAGAAGTCGTGTAGCCAAATTAAACTCTTAAGATGACAGTTTTGAAACCTCCCTCACTACACAGGTTATCATCTTTCATACCTGCCCACTTCAGAACAACCTAAAAAGTCCCATATAATTAATTTCGAAAGTTTCTTCTTTTTACATTCTATTCACGTTTGTAATTCGCCCCACAAAGCTGAACCAATTTGAACACCAATAATCCCTTACGAATCTGCACCCCTTTTCATTCGTATCGGGAGCTATACTTCAAATGAAAAAAGTGTCGAACATATTTACAAAAATTAAGTCATGTGGGTAATAAAATTTGGATTTAGGCAGAACTGGTGAAGAGACACGTCGTCCTGCTATGCTGTGACTTTTGTAATTCGGCCACATAATCTGAACCATTTTCTATTCGTAACAAGAAATAGCCATACTTTAAATGAAAAAAGTATCGAACACATTTACGGAAATAAAGTCTTGTGAGTACCAAAGTTAGGATTTGGATAGAACTGGTCAAGAGAAACGTCGTCCTGCCATGCTGTGACGTGCACGAAGTCGGCCACAAAACTTGGGATCTCGCACTTGACGATGGCAGAGTTGCCTCTAATGACGTACACCTTGTTTGCATCGCTCTCGTACTGCTGGCGCACCACTAACACAAAGTTAACTCAAATAGAATATGGCAACAGGAACGAGAAATTTGGCCGATTCTTAAGTTAAGTAGAATAGAATATGGCAACAGGAACGGGAAATTTGCTTCATTCTTAAGTTAAGTAGAATAGAATATGGCAACAGGAGCGAGAAATTTGCTCCCTTCATAAGTAGAATAGAATTTGGCAACAGGAACGAGAAATTTGCTCCATTCTTAAGTTAAGTAGAATAGAATATGGCAACAGGATCGAGCCATTTGGTCCATTCTTGGGTTCCTTCTCAGGTTCTATGCAGTAAACTGTCATAATTCTTGATTGTGATCCCAAAATGGAAAGTCAACTTGTTCATAATTGTTAGTAATGATCCAAAAAGGGAAAGTCGAACTAAAAATTCTAGGTAGAGATCAACACATGGAATAAAATCTAAGGTCTGAAGCATAATAAAGTCTAAGGACTTGAACAATTTCCATGCATTTATCTGAAGTGTCATTTCCAGTCAAAGGAATGAATAGTCATCATATCCAGAATAAAGAGCTGGGCAAATGCTCAGGAAACACATAAGAAATGTTGAGTGTTCATTCTTTCGAAGCAATGAGCTGTTCATTTTTTTACAACGGAAAATGTTTCTTTATTTTGAACAAGCTCTAGATCTTTTAGGTGAAACGTCTTGAATAAAAAATAAGGCAAATTTCGTTGAACTAAATGCAGATTTTCAGTTGGTAATGAGTTTAGGCTTAAAACGTATTAAAAAATACCTTTCTGAATTATCCATTAAGTCCCTAAAATAAATAGAGTTTGTATGACGATAAAAGTTAGTTCATAAAATTCTGTCAAAAATTTCTGTACTATATCACAAAAGGTGAAGTCACAACAAATGTTTTATTACAATTACAGAAATATCTTTAGATTTTTCAATGCTTTATCGTGACCGAGTACAAATTTTTAGAACAAACAGTAAAAAACAAAGAAATTTTTCAACGTTTTATAGTGACCGAGTAGAAATGTTCAGAACAAACAGTAAAAAAAATATTGCATATTAAGTTAGCCACCTCATTGCCCAAATTATTCAGCAGCACTTTCACAATAAAAATATTTCCGACAATTCATACCATAATTAACGAGCGAGACAAAAAAATCATCTCGTACTATGCAGTTTTAAAATTAAACGTTAGAAGAATTTTTGTAACTTTGTTATGAAATGATCCAAAGAACGTATGGTTGTTGAAGAAAATACCTCAAAATGCAAGCAGTGACCTATTTTGACCTATAAGTTATGAGACACATAAACAACAACCAAACTGAAAGACAGAACCCAATGAGCCGTCATGTCTAAACGCGCGTTACTTAGAAATTCATTACCATGAGTCCAGAACAAATAAACTTCAATCACCGCCATCAGTATATAATAAAAACGTGAATTCTGAACATGCATTACTTATGTGCGGAGAGGAATGGATCGAACATTTACTGAAGAGAGTATTTTTAGTTGCATTAGCTTTGAAAAGTGTGTTTTCTGAACACGTTAAGTGCGGTTGCCTAGCCGGTGCAAATCTTTATTTTGTACATAGTCACTAGAAAGCTTTGAAAAAAATTACAGAACCTAACCTGAGTGACCCACCGGTGGGTCATACCGCAATGAATGTGTGAAGAAGAATCCGTCCTGAATGATGGCAAATAGAAATGAGATAAATCTTTGACTTTATGTAAAAATCCACTCAACACTTCAGTACTCACACTGACCGCCGACATGTCCTGTACCAATAAAGTTCACTCTTATTCCATCAATGTCAGATGGGAACATATGTGCCCAGAGATAATCATTCCCTTCAGTCTCATATTCTATGCATTCAGTTCAAAACTATGGTAAAATTACACCAAAATGAATGGTAATTTATGCAACATTTTGGCCAGTCTGAAAATAATTAGATCGTCAAAGGGTTTAATGTTCCTTACGGTGATTCAGCACGGAATTATAAACGAAAGCTTACAAGACTTCGTTATGGGTGAGGTACTACACTTCAGTTGCATGCCGGACACCCAGACTAGGGTATTGAACCCTTCACTTACTGTCAAAACAACACGAAAATTGCAGGCTTCGTGCTGGTCTATCCTGCTGAACGTAGTGAGCTTCTTTCGAATGTTCGGTGTTGTTCGCTTTAACTTATTAGGCGTGTATTGCACATGGTGTTGTTCGCTTTAACTTATTAGGCGTGTATTGGACATGGTGTTGTTCGCTTTAACTTATTAGGCGTGTATTGCACATGGTGTTGTTCGCTTTAAAATTAGGCGTGTATTGCACATGGTGTTGTTCGCTTTAAAATTAGGCGTGTA
>VCRD01004124.1:4145-20856 GCA_006783055.1 Trinorchestia longiramus
AACTCAAGAGAGATCGCTAATTCTCAAAGGTGTAGCAAACATCAGAAATATTGAGGTACTTCGTTGAGGCTTCATCCCCTACCAAGAGAAGCTCTAAATCCCACATGTACTCTGAGGAGGGCTAAGTCCCTACAATACGCTTCAGGAAATAGTACATGGAAGAGAACATTCCATTTGAATATTGATCGCTGATATTGAGAGAAATTCAATTCTTCAGTCAAGGTAAAAGCGGCTGAACACGATAGCTAAGTTGACTGACAAGATCCATGTGAAAATGTAGAAACGAGAGGCTTTTATTTCATTTATTTATACATTTTCCTTTAAATTTATATAACAGGCGAAATCTTCAAGAAGTACCCCAGTTACACGTACCCTGCAGGAGGTACCCCAGACACACGTACCCTGCAGGAGGTACCCCAGACACACGTACCCTGCAGGAGATACCCCAGATACACGTACCCTGCAGGAGGTACCCCAGACACACGTACCCTGCAGGAGGTACCCCAGACACACGTACCCTGCAGGAGGTACCCCAGATACACGTACCCAGCAGGAGGTACCTCAAACACACGTACCCTGCAGGAGGTACCCCAGACACACGTACCCTGCAGGAGGTACCCTAGATACACGTACCCTGCAGGAGGGAGTTGTGACGCTGCAGGCGGCGGTGCTCGGTGGGGAGGTTGCAAGGGCGGGAGGCACGGCTTAAAGGACTCATCGTGTTGTTATTGTTGTTATTATTATTATTGTTGTTGTTGTTGCCGGCCAGGCTGTTGCTACTGCCCATGTGCGAGCCTGCGGTATTTACGGTTGGAATTAGTGATGAATGCGAATCGAAACTCTATAAAACACCCTTTATACATATATGTAGATACATGCATGCACAGGGTGCATACACAGTTAAAGAGTGCCAAAAGACATAAATCCTGGGTACAACAAAGACTGAGTGTTTCACCACCTAGCTAGTGACGCTACAATGTTTAGGATTTGACATATCTTAAATTAGGACACGTCACAATTGCTGGTAATGTCATAGTCCTGAACTAAAACACGTCACAGAAACTAGTGACTCCACATCTCAAACTAGAAAACACCACTGTGGCTAGTGGTGCCACAACTCAAACTAAGATTTGCTTTAACAATTTTCTCAGAGAGGAGCTCAGGAATCGCGTCATTTTTAGAGTAACTCCACACCCCGAAGACACTTTATAAGACTAAACAGAAGCGCACAGCAACAACAGGCGCAGGATTCTCACCAAGATCTCCCTTGCTGGTTGACTGGTTGAGTGATCGCTCGATCATGATTTTCTTACAGATGTCCCTGAGTGTGTTAGCGATGGTGCGCGCCGGTGTGTCGCAGCGGAACACATGGCACATGTGCTTGCGCGACACACGGTCACGTGCAACGTACGCGAAGTCCCTGCACGTGTGACAAGGAGTTTAATAGACATAAGAACATATTATTCTAAAAAATATGGGTCAATATTTCCAAAAAATGAGCTAGAGTCAGGTATGAGAATCTGTAAACGCTCTTATTTTCACACTCTTACAGCTGGAACAAGGTTGCACAAATGGAAGGCTGAAGTAATAAACATTAGGTCTAGTAATATGATTTTCTGCCTGAATGTAAAAAACAAAAAAGCCACAAAACTAAGCGAGCAAAATGTAACACGGTGCGGCACTAAACATGCTACATGGTTCACAAAAACATGCAAGAATGAAGTGCAAACGAGCTTATGTCATTACATGAGCAGGTACTCGAATTATCAGTTCTGTAGTGGAAAATGCCTTACAAGTTTGTACATGCTAAAAACATAAGTCAAAACAACTGGCATATTCATACTACAGGGTGCGAAAAAATAACTTCCTTTTTTCAAGGCGTTTTGCTTCGAAAAAAAGGAAGTTATGTTGCCGCACCCTGCATAAGGCACAACCAACACTCCAATTCAACCGTGCTTTCAGACACAAAAAACTGCACAACTCCGCATACTGGAGAAGTTTGTTTAGAAAATGAACAGGAAATCTAACAGATTTAAGTTTGTTTAAGTTTGTCAAGCACAAAGTTTCTATAATCTAAAGCATCTCCTGAACTGTTGAGCGTCACTTAGCAAATCCTAACATTTTTTGAGCGAAATTAATCAAATTTTTAAACTGACTTTCTTTAACTCAATGACATTTTTGTGGCGTTAATTTTAATTACATATTTCATGTATTTAAGCAAACGTTAAAATGTATAAAAAAGATAAAATACCTGATGACATGTGGCATCAGTGACGCTTAACCCTTTAGGGCAGGGTGGGATACTAAGTAACCCACCAATTTAGCCTCAATGTAACCCTTTAGGACAGGGTGGGATACTAAGTAACCCATCAATTTAGGTACATTTGTTGCATGGTGGGCCTCAAATCTTGTGCCTCAAAGAGTTAACAAGTTAGGAGATCAAGAAGGTTTAAATCACAGTCCAATCATTCAAGAAAAGGTGCGTCAGAAAACATTTAGATTACAGAAAGCGCTTTACACTGTGCGGCTTAAGACGAATTCAAATAATTAACTCGTGTGCATTGGCCTACACTGATCACAGTCTACACACTGGTATCTGCACAGCCACTGGTGGAACACATCAAGCACCAGTAGACAGTGCACCAATAACCAGTAAGACCAGTAGACTCGGAGTGTACACATCGAGTACCAGTAGACAACTGACACTACCAAACAATCACTTTAAAAACTGTTACATTGTCACTACGAACGTACACCGAGTAGATTTCGCCGAGTGTATTTTTGAAATTTACTTTACACAAATGCCCAAATAAACGAAAAAGACGAAACTCTAATCTTGAGTCTGAGGAATCTAGAGAGCGGAAATATTTTATTTCCAAAGTGACCGGACTTTTCGTTTATGACAATTTCACACATGAAAAATTGTTCTGGTGGCTGAGAGGCATTAAAAGCTCGTCACGACGAGGTATCGCGAAGAGCTTTTTTTTATAGTCGCTTGTGGGTCTAACGCTTGTATCGAAATCTCCCAGTACGACCGTGGAACTGCAAAACCTAGTTTTTTTGAGAACTATTAAAATATGCTCGTGAGCACTGATATCAGAAACTAATAAACTGAACAAAGTATAATACAACAAAAAATAGGATTGCAAACGTGCACAGATGGTGGTGAGTGCAAGTGCTCATGTTACCGCAGTTCCAAATGTAAAAAAAAAATATGCTTTAAGTTTTAAGAGTCAACTCTTTAACCCTTTAAAGATGAGCAGGGAAAATTCTTTTTCTCTTTCGTTGATACTAAATGATACTAATTTTTTAGATCAAATATGCAAGTAGTAAATTGAGGCAGAACCACAATGAGAAAAAGAAACTAGTTTGACAAAAGAATGAATCCACCATTGGTTCAATACCCATTACCCACTTCATGCTACATCATACAATACATCAGAGTGACAATTTGAGTAACCAAACAAATGCTATCAGTTCACTTGAATGGCAATTTAAATAACTGCAACGCAACATGCGTAAGTGTTCCTCAAATTTGGAATGAACGCAGAACCCGAGTAAACCTCTGGGTATAGCGACACTCGAAGTGTTAAAGGAATGTTCACAATTAAAACAATGCATCGAACCAAGGAAAATTGCCACAACAATAGCAGGCAGACATACTGTACACCATAGCGTTAAGAACAAGGTGCGACCATACCTCTCCCTGTAGCGCGGAGACCAGCGGGTTACCACACCATAGCAAGGAGAGAAAGAGAAGAACAGTAAAGTTTTCAGTCACACCACAACTTCCACACATACAACGTTGCTGGAAAATTATTGAATTTTTCGAGCTCGTATGAACCGATTCTAGATTTTTTACAAGTGACTTTAATTGTTTGAGGTCACTAAGCTTATATATCTGAGGTAACCAAGCTTATATATCTGAGGTAACCAAGCTCATATATCTGAGGTCACCACTAAGCTCATATATTTGAGGTCACCACTAAGCTTATATATCTGAGGTCACCACTAAGCTTATATATCTGAGGTCACCACTAAGCTTATATAACTGAGGTCACCACTAAGCTTATATAACTGAGGTCACTACTAAGCTTACATATCTGAGGTCACCACTAAGCTTTTATATCTGAGATCACCACTAAGCTTACATATCTGAGGTCACCACTAAGCTTTTATATCTGAGATCACCACTAAGCTTATATATCTGAGGTCACCACTAAGCTTATATATCTGAGGTCACCAAGCTTATATATCTGAGGTCACCATGCTTATATATCTGAGGTCGCTAAACTAATACATTTGAAGTCATAAAGTTAATCGCTTGCCGGTGGTCAACTTGAACATCATGAGTCAAGAATGAGCCCTCAGTGTCATAGAGTTTTGATGCCATTCGTACATCCTCATAATTGTAAGAAAATTTTTTTATGGATAAGCGAATTTTGACGTCATTTAGTCTCCAGCAAATCATAATCGACAATTTCTACGACTATGATTTGTAACAGGAAAAATGTTAATAAAATAAAATATTAAATTACTCCCTTGATCACATGCTAGACCTATCGTCCTTACTGTAACATTATCAGTTCAATGAAATATTGACAATATCGTAAACCTAAAAGTTAATTATACTTCGAATACGGTCACAGATGTACAGGGTGCGACATCATAACTTTATTTTTTACAAAGGAAGTTACTTTCAAAAAAGGATGTTATGTTGCCGCACCCTGTAGATCAGAACACGAGTACAATAGTCCATATCGAAATGGAAGCTCCAAAAAAAACCCTCATGCGTCATCACGTTCTGCAAGCAATACCAAAATTTATTTAATTTTTTCAAGAATTATCTACAATACTTCACTGAATATTAATATCACAGCTGGTAATCAAATCTCAATAATTAGTCACTAGAATAATTCCCAACTCTACAATAATATTAAATCAATTAAAAATACTAACTCTACGTATACGGCATGCACAAAAGTTAAACCTAACTACTTTCACCACAGAGCTAGCGTAGTTCAGAATGGTCTGCCTAAAAGTAGTTTGCTTAGGGAAATAGTATCTACCACGAAACAGCAAACACTTTGGTCAGATAGTGGAGACACCGAACGCTTATTTGCTTGGTAAAAGAGGAAGACCTCTGTGGTGCATGAAGCGAAGAGGCTCTGCTTGGATGTAAAACCTGGGTGGAAAATCTACACGCAAATTATAACAGTACTTTTGAGGTGCCTATTTTAAGTAATTTTCTGCATTTTCATATGCATATTAAACAATAACTTTCTAAGCAAGAGGCTAAACTATGTCTCGTATAAACACAGTTATCCTCGATGCAACGCAATACCCCAATAGCACCACCATACCTAGGCGAGCAAACCCCTAGTCTACATGCAGTACAACATTAACATACACCTTCCAATAAATGCCGTGTGTAAGAAAATAGAAGAGCACCGCAGGCACCCTCAGAATGTCTGTGCATGATTAAGGTGTGTGTACGTGGTTGATGCTTCGACTTTAGATGGCATGGGACTTTGGAAGCAGCCCCAGAATGGGCCACTTGTCTTTTTCCTGATGTCATACTCTACTCTGATTTATTAACAAATCCCTCTCCCTCGGAGGTGTCAGACCTGCCGTTGTCGCGCCCGACGCCCCACACACGGATGGTGTGGATGGGCTGACTGTTAAGGAGAGTCAGGTTCTCAGGGTCCACAAGTTTCAGGGATCCCTCGTCCAGGTCCATAAACAAATCCTTGCCCTGCAACAGGTGTACAGTTACATCCTTGTCCTGCAACAAGTGTGAAGTTACACACAGGTTCTGTCCTGTTACGCGTAATACAACAAATAGGTTCATGATATTAACAAATTAAATAGCGCATTTAATTCAACAGCCACAACTCCATGATTACCTAAAGCTTTTACACACTTCACAAGTTACGGTGACGACTAGACCACCTCTTCTTTACGTGTGTCCTTACCTCGCCCCAACACCCCACCACGTCCATGACGTCACGTCGCCCCATGCTCAGGTCAACAATGCACCTGTTGACAGCCTTGCTACTGCGCTCTGGGGTTAGTTCTTCTTCAGGTACCTCAAGCCAACCCAGTGACCTGACCGCGAACCTCACGGCCCGCCCGCACCCCGCCTCTGACAGCTCACTCCTCACGGGGTAGCTCCTGCGTCTGTAGGTTATGAGGGTATCAATGAGGGTCAATGACAGAGGTTAAAATGGGTAGAGAAGTCAAAAAGGGGAGGGAGGTCAAAAAGGGGAGGGAGGTCAAAAAGGGGAGGGAGGTCAAAAAGGGGAGGGAGGTCAAAAAGGGGAGCGAGGTCAAAAAGGAAAGGAAGGTAAAAGGGAAGAGCGAGGTCAAAAAGGAAAGGAAGGTGAAAGAGAAGAGCGAGGTCAAAAAGGAAAGGGAGGTGAAAGAAGGGAGCGAGGTCAAAGAGGGAAGCTAGGTAAAAGGTCATTTAAAACACTTTTAATACTTGCAACACCCCCTTGTAACACTTAACACTCACTTATACCACTTGTAACATCCGCCAGTAATACCCACCAGTAACACTTATTACATTCGTACCACTCGTAACACACGTACCACTAGTAAAACTAGCACCACTAGCACCACTAGTACCACTAACTTGTAAGCATTCTCAGGAGTGTTGGTTGAACGCGGCCTGAGTTCAGCGAGTTCAGCGAGTGCAGAGCTGGTGCTGCTTCTTGGTACACCGACCTGTGTGAACACTTTACTGTTACACTGCTACTCTCAGTATACTGTTACACTGCACCAGTACACTACTACACTGCACCAGTACACTACTACACTGCACCAGTACACTGCTACACCGCACCAGTACACTGCTGCACTGACAAGACCAGGAGATTTAAGACAAAAAAATCACATGATGTGCGTACGGTTGTGGTTCTTGTGAGCTAAATTATAGTTGACATTTAGGTTCTTTACACTCAACTTATTAGAATAATGAAAAACAGAATACTTATATTTTACTACTCTGTGGTGGTTTTGGTGGCAGTCAGTGGAAGATGTCATCACACTGACTCAAAAGTCGCTGCTGTAATCCCACGATGAATAAGAATGTTCACTCATAAGCTCAATGATTGTAGGTACAAGCGTTACAGTCTAACACAAGCCTCGTCATTTCGAAGTAAATTACTGAAAATAAGAAAACTAAAAAGTTTGTTGTTCGTTGTGGAGTGCGATGGCGATCATCCAGAGTTTATTTTACCTCCACACTGCCTACACACAACGCTGTCTCTCATGTATTGCTGGTCATACATTCCAGTGCATGCATCATGTATTGGAATGTACATAATTCATTTTACAGTCGCCCGTTTCAAACTCATGCATTACAAAATGCATCAATGACATACAATTTGCACTCCCACATTTTGCATAACTCATCAACTACACAATACAGTGAAATGTATAAAAAGTATGAAATGTGTTCTGTATCCCGCCGACCAGCGGCGGCCCGTCACCTGTTCATCCTTGTTGCGGCGGTGGGCGGCGGGAGGCGGGGGGTGTGGGTGAGGGGTGCGGCCAGACAGGGTGGAGGGTGCGGGTGCGGTACGGGTGATGGTACCACTTTTGATGTGCCAGTAATACGGGCCGTCATTGTCTGCACAAATTAATAACGTATTACCACTGTATTAATAACGTATTACCACTGTAACGTATTAACAATGTATTGAAACTGTATTAACAATGTATTAAAAATGTATTAACAACGTATTAATACGGTATCAACAGCTTAGCAACACCATCATAACACACACGACACTTACCGCTAATTTCACACGGGTTATTTACACTCATCACCAACAAAATTTATTACCACTAATATAAAATTGATATATTTTGAAAGTAAATAACAAATACAATTTACTACGACAAATATCAAGTTGGTACACTGTAGGCATAACGGCCAAACCAATTCTCAAGACTATAGCTACTCGCGAGTCTTAACTCGACCCAACACTTCATTGCTGTCCATCAGAAGACCTTTGAGTTATGAGTTGTCCTCATCACTCTTCGGTCCCCTCACCAGGCACAGACCCGAAGGGGCTTCCCGTCTATTTTGACCACGTACAAGTACTCTATGCGCACTCAAATTCTCTACGCTCAAGCTCTCTACGTTCAAACACTATAGTATTTTGACTCGCTAGACTTTCAAGCACTCTACTTTACTTTACGAAAACAATTGAGTTAACAATATAATATAGTGTACATAAATATGAGGTTTTGAAATCTTGCCTGCGTTTGCCCCTTCCTGCTGAGCATTTGCATACAATTCCATGAACACCATAAGCTCACACGTTCCCTAAGGGAGCCTAGAAATAGTACTGACCTTCATATCTCTCCTACAGAGGGAAGGAGAAGGCAGGGGGAAGCCTACTACTCTGGGAGAGATTAAACTTACTACCAACCTTCATGCCTCTCCCACCCGGCAGGGAGCGTCTCCAGGGAGTCAGCTGCTGCAGAACTGCTCCCACTGCTCCCACTTGACGATGATCCCCGATGTTGCCGCGATGTGTTGCCATCAGCATTGCCATCCATGTTGCCATCTGCGTTGCCATCCGTGTTACCGTCTCCTGGACGAGGGCCCTTCACCGGTAGGGCGTAAAGCTCCTGAAGGAGGGACTAAATTAAGACAAGGCATTTCCTCAGGAGTGTTGAACGTTCTTTCCCCTCAGTACTGGTTAAGGAAGACTTCAGGTTAGATCCAATACAATTACCTAATATGACCAATTCTCTGATGAGGATTTCAGCTTCTACAAAGAGAATAAAAGTTTTTCAACAATAGAAATTAATTTCATAGTCAACATTTCACGTTTTGAAAACTAATTAGACAGAATGAATGGATTGAGCTTCTTATTTTTAACTAGGATTAAAGATATTTACAGGATTCATTTCGCGCCAACATACTTGTACGTAGAAATGGTGAATACTTGAACCTTTGAGAGGGTGAACTCAAACATTCAACGTTCAAGCACTTAACGTTTAGAGTTTGGTAAAAGTGATGAAAATAATTGAGTTAATACAAAACAGACAAAATAAGCACAAGTTTTGTAAAAATTACTTCCACGTGTTGGGTTTATGCGTTCAAAATACCCTGTCCCCAATCAAATATCCAGTACATAATCAGTACACTGTCGCTAATCAAATATCTAGTATACATATAATCAGTACACTGTCGCTAATCAAATATCCAGTATACATATAATCAGTACACTGTCGCTAATCAAATATCCAGTATAAATATAATCAGTACACTGTCGCTAATCAAATATCCAGTATACATATAATCAGTACACTGTTGCTAATCAAATATCCAGTATAAATATAGTCAGTACACTGTCACTAATCAAATATCCAGTATACATATAATCAGTACACTGTCGCTAATCAAATATCCAGTATAAATATAGTCAGTACACTGTCACTAATCAAATATCCAGTATACATATAATCAGTACACTGTCGCTAATCAAATATCCAGTATACATATAATCAGTACACTGTCGCTAATCAAATATCCAGTATACATATAATCAGTACACTGTCGCTAATCAAATATCCAGTATACATATAATCAGTACACTGTCGCTAATTAAATATCTAGTATACATATAATCAGTACACTGTCGCTAATCAATTATCCAGTATACATATAATCAGTACACTGTCGCTAATCAAATATCCAGTATACATATAATCAGTACGCTGTCGCTAATCAAATATCCAGTATACATATAATCAGTACACTGTCGCTAATCAAATATCTAGTATACATATAATCAGTACACTGTCGCTAATCAAATATCCAGTATACATATAATCAGTACACTGTCGCTAATCAAATATCCAGTATACATATAATCAGTACACTGTCGCTAATCAATTATCCAGTATACATATAATCAGTACACTGTCGCTAATCAAATATCCAGTATACATATAATCAGTACACTGTCGCTAATCAAATATCCAGTATACATATAATCAGTACACTGTCGCTAATCAAATATCCAGTATACATATAATCAGTACACTGTCGCTAATCAAATATCCAGTATACATATAATCAGTACACTGTCGCTAATCAAACAAAATCAGGGTCAAAACTCACCTGTCCTTCCCCTGCTGCCATGTGAGGGATACCGCCCCCCGTCTCATCACCCCCGTCGCCCCCCGTCTCGCTGTCTAGCATGCGGGAGGGCCTGTAAACACAGTCACATATAAGTAATTGCTTTGTAATCTAATTACCGATTAAAATATGAAATGAAAAATCAGGAATAAATTAAATGCAAATAATCATTGACGTCGAACCTTTTCCCAACCATAGAAAATATTTGGGAAAATGTGAAATATTTTGGGAACTTTCACTAAAATTTAACGCTTTTGTGTAACCGACGAGAGAACTGACAAGCCTTTCCTTGATATTAGAACTACTCTGTAACTATACAGGAGATGTATTAGAATACACACGTTGAAGTATTTTATTTTCCTGACTTGGAGAAATGGAAACTGAAAAATTGAGACTCGTTTTTAAAAACAATTCTAAAAATCATCGAGTTGAATTTGTAGGTGAACTTAGTCAATAATCCTCATAAATGTAATTTTTAGCAGTAGCCATAAATGTAACTATTAACGGTTGTAGTTGTATAAAAACATTATAAATATAATTTTCAATAATCATCATAGACGTAACTGTTTAAAGTCACCATGTATTCAATTGAGTTCACACACCAGAAATACACAAAAACTGACAGGTGTGACTGACGACACAACTGACAGGTGTGACAGGTCACATGTAAAACAAAGCTCAAAATGTAAAATTCATGTAAAACCATCGAGCGGAACAAATATACGAAACAAAGCCAGCAAAAATATTCAATATGAATACATGAATTAAATAGTATGATCATACAGTTCAAGTGGGCTCAGCAGTAATCTAAGTGGGCTTGGCAGTAATTCAAGTGGGCTCGATACTATTTCAAGCGGGGCAGGTAGTAATTCAAGTGGGCTGGACATTAAATCAAGGGGGTTAGACAGTACTTCAAGTGGGCCAGGCAGTAATTCAAGTGAGCTAGACAGTAATTGAAGTGGGCCAGGCAGTAATTCAAGTGGGCCAGGAAGTAATTCAAGTGAGCTAGACAGTAATTCAAGTAGGCCAGGCAGTAATTCAAGTGGGCCGGACAGTACTTCAAGTGGGCTGCGCAGTAATTTTTAAGTGGGCCAGGCAGTAATTCAAGTGGGATACGCAGTAATTTTTAAGTGGGCTCGACAGAAAAATTGACTACCCATCAACTGAAAAACGAATAAATCGACACGTTCGCAACTAAGTTCATCTACAGAACATTTAGTTTAGCTAATCATGGCGTCCTAGCCTAAGATATTCACTTATATTAAGACAATGGAATGTAACAAAATGTAGTCCTAAAAAAAATTGACAGATTTCTATAAAACACTGATAATGAATGAAACTTTTATAAATCCTATTATGTAGATTAAAAGAAACAGTTCTTCCGAAAACGACTAAAAAGTCATAATTGACCAATAACTTAAGTGTTGTACAAGGTCTCAATCAAATAGAGAATTTAATTACAAACAAACGATAACTCTGGGTAATAAAAATATTGTACTGGGTTATAGTAAATTATGTAAGGTGGTGGAGAATGGTAAATGGTAATAGAAAATTACGAACGGGGATTGAAAACTACAAAAGGGGATCGGAAATTACGAAGTGGAATAGAAAATTACGAAGTGGAATAGAAAATTAAGATGGGGGATCGGAAATTACAAAAAGAGATAAAATTAAGAAGAGGGATAGAAAATTGTCATTTAAGGAAAATGACTAGCAATTTGAGTTCAGAAATACATGGTCTTTATTAAATAATTGTTATTTTTTCAACGTACGATTGGGAAAAAGGAATATTTTTCCCTTTCTTTAGAACACAAATAATACGAGTTATGTCCCGCATCACAAAAAATTATTACAACGAAAAAAACGCGAACGAATATGAGTAAACGAAATAATTAACAAAATTATTTATTCACAGGGAATAAAATACGAATGAATTAACATAAAAATTAAACACATACATGATCGCAACAAGAAAGGCAGAAAGTAATTTGCACACTAATCTAACACGTGATAAGCACAAGCTACACAATCCAGCGCGCACCACAAAGCTGTATTATTATTGTCTCTTACAAATATTTCATGAGCTGATGTTGGACCGAATTTTGCAGCGCGGTGTCTGAAACACACGAGCAAAATTGCGAACATTGCCACATAGTCTGACGCAATAACCACTGCACCTTCCGTACTGTTGTTGGGTAAAATTTCATCCAAAAAACGTTTCTACAGTAGGGATACAACCAGTGTAGAGGCACGCATGTGAATTAAAAAGTAATGATTGGTATTTGTAAAGTGGTCGCTTGTTGGACGGTTTTTTATAAGAGCAATAGTTAGATGGCTGTAGTCACTACGACACGGTGCAAGCCTTTGCAATTTTCCTCAACAAAAGTACTAACATCACGCATGCTAATACTATTGCATTGCCTCAGGTATGATAAGCGTCTCAGTTTAGAGATCACACTTTCATACATCAAAGTCGACATAAACATCAGTTTGCAAAGACATAAACATCAGTGAACGTAAACATAAACATCAGTTTGCATGGACATAAACATCAGTTGACGTGCATGAGTCCCAACTGATAGGAACAAAAATACCAGTTTAATGTCATACACGTGCGTTTTGACATTCTTTACTCCCCAACATTAAACACACCAAACAGTGTAAAACGCTTGGGCAATTTGAGGACGTTATAAATCCCAAAAATATCACACAATAGCAAATTAATACTTTATTCGACATTTAAAATAAGCACAAATAATTTTATAAATTACGGACACAAATGAACACACGAATTTAAACTCGTCATAGTGAATTTATTAATAAAACAAGTAAGTTTAATTCTTCGTGCGAAATAAGAAGATCAAAGTGTAAACAAATAAAAACACACAATACGAAACAAAACGTTTTATGTTTTACAAAATGAAACACAAAAATAAGAAGCTGAAGAAATCGTAGCGATAATTCGACAAACATTTCATTCTCGACAAAAACACGCAGACACAGTCACTTGTACCAAAAATCAAAGGCAAAATTAACGAAATAAAACAGCAAGGCGATGAAAGCTACAAAGATAATCGCTCACTTGTCATATCCTTTATCTTTGAGCTGCACGACGTCTTTGCGACAGTCTTGATCTGGAGACTCTTCCTCTTCTGTCTTGTTGTCGAAGTGCACAAACTGATCTTTGTGGTGGATATCCTTCTGGTGGATATCCTTGTGGTGGATATCAGGATCTTTGAGTTGCTTCTGATCAGGTTGGTTGTTTAGGAACTGATGTCGTCGGGCAACGTCCTCGATGAGGTCAGGCTTGTGGGTGTCTGCGTTATCGTGCCGGCCCATCACGATGCGCTTACGATCATCGTCACACGATACAACAGAACACGGAACAGGACTGGGTGATAAAGCAGCGCTCTTACGATGAAAGTTGCTGTCGTTCTGTTGCTTCTGTTGCTGCCGCTGTTGTTGGTTCTTCTCGTTTAGCAGAGTTTCCTTCTCACTGGAGAAGAAAAAAGCGCGGAACAGTCACGTAACGTAGAGAATGAATAAGAAAATCAAAGCATTCGTATAAAATTCTGTCCTGTAAAATATTTCTAATCGCTCGCAAGAAAGTTCTTCTAGATTAAACAGAGAATGACCTGAACACATAATTGCTGCTGCAAGACTTTTAATGAGAGGACTGAAAATTAAGATAGATTTCTCATCAGTAAAACCCGATTATAAAATAAAAATTTTTAGGAATGCCAACTCACCAAAAAAATCATTTCCGAGCTGCATAATCGATCTATGAAACTCCCGTACGCCTATTGAACATACAGTAAACATTAAATACCAGCAGCGCGTTAAGTACTCCCCAAAACCACGAAACGCATACAATTTTACACAAAAACTCGCGTCGAACATATGGCATCAGTGATAATTGTTACAATAACCCCAGATGTCGTAAAAGAAGGGCAAGGTTAACGATCTTCACTGGCGAGAAATTTAGGAGAAAAACCTGAACAATCCATGAAGATGATTCGTCAATAACACAATTACCGACCGAGCACAACGAACGATAACGACCGCACTCACACGTTTCAATTAGCGCCAACATCTCCACTTTGTGCCTGGCCTTCGTCGTCAGAAAGTTTCCCCCAAAATAAGTGCTCATAATAGGGCATATTTGCGCCTTTATTTGTACTAATAATAGTGTCCGTCAGAGCGGCGGTGACGTTATTCTCTCGGGAAATGAGAAGTTCCAGTACTCCCCTTGTGTGTGACGGGCTTATTACTGTCATATTACGGGCATACTCGGCGCATATTACTGGCATATTATGTGCATATAACATTCATACTACACTCATATTACAGGCATATTCAGCGCATATTACGGGCATATTCAGTGCATATTTAGCGCATATTACAGGCATTTATGGGCATATTAGGCGCATTTTACAGGTATATTGCGGGCATATGATGTGCATATTACGAACATTAAGCGCATGTTGCGGACATGTTTCAGGCATATTACAGGCATATTAAACACATATTAAGCACATATTACGAATATATTACAAGCGTTGTCAACCATGCGAATCGGTAGGCAAGCGTATAATCTAACATAAATCAAGAGTTTAGTTTGTTTTCATGTATTCCTGAAGGTTTCTCGTAGGTTACTTATAATACTTAAAATAAATGACCCATAAAATCAACACAGCTGAATCCAATTCGCTCAACACTGCCTTTTGAGCGCAAAATTATTGAATTTTCGTGCACCTGTAATCAAAGTTCTGCATCCATTATACGAAAAATAACACATTGCTTTATTCTCTGAAGTGAAATTATTTGAGATCAAGTATGGATATTTGGTAAGGGAAAACTCAGTACGTTAGCCACACGTTCAAGAGTACGTACGTTCACTCAAACCACCTATTTATGAGCAAACAAAGCGTTTGTCAGCCAAGTTCCTTTATTAAAAGAGAACATAGGCACTAAAATCTTTAATTCTATACTAGTACATAACGTGCCTTGAAATGCGAGTTTTATTGTCCACATAACGTGCCTTGAAATGCGTTTTATTGTCCACATAACGTACCTTGAAATGCGAGTTTTATTGTCCACATAACGTACCTTGAAATGCGAGTTTTATTGTCCACATAACGTACCTTGAAATGCAAGTTATATTGTCCACATAACGTACCTTGAAATGCAAGTTATATTGTCCACATAACGTACCTTGAAATGCGAGTTTTATTGTCCACATAACGTACCTTGAAATGCAAGTTATATTGTCCACATAACGTGCCCCCAAATACAAGTTCTATGGTCCATATAACATGGCATTAAATACGGATTTTACGCTCTGAAATAAGACTTTCATGGTGATAAAAATTTGTGTAAATCTCGTGAGTTTACGACAGACAGACCAACTCAATCACCACAATTAAGTACTCCGGCCAAAAGAAAACATTCGTTTTCAGAGAATCTAAATGAGCGAGTGAGTATGTAGCGGTAGCAATGCCCTCCAAAACTGACTTCCATGCCCAGTGTTGTGGTAAGTCACAACTGACTTCCATGCCCAGTGTTGTGGTAAGTCACAACTGACTTCCATGCCCAGTGTTGTGGTAAGTCACAACTGACTTCCATGCCCAGTGTTGTGAAGACAAATCAGGAAGCCAGTTCCAGGGAGCTAAGAACACAATGCACAACGCATCTCTGCAGAATCAACAAACTCGTTACGGCCGTTGTCGAGAAACAGGTCGATCTTAGTTCGTAATTAGAGCAATAACAAGAGAGGTCAATGTTGCAGGAGCCCCCTATACTTATAAGGCGTCTGTGAAGGTTCCTTAGCTCATGTGTGAGAACAAATATCCACCTTGAAATGCTCAGCAATTTACCCAGCAAATATGACTTGAAAATGTAATAGAGTTAAGTTGAAATGAAACGGCCAAATGAAATCATATATTGATTGATTTTCAAAACTTCATTTTGAGCTTTCTCACTCGAGATACTACAGTCATGACCAAAAATAAAGTCTCGAAAATATTTACTTTGGCATTTTATACTCTGACTTAATGGTCAAAATGATTAACCATTAAGCATTCGATGAGCGCATGAAGTGTCGTCGTGACTGCGTTCATTACATCCATTGCGTCACTCACTTTCTACCACTTTCCTCTTCCTCCTCCCCTCCCATCTCACATGGTAGACGCGTTACTGCAGCAACACTCGTATTAAGTAGATAAGAAACAGCGTCTCAACAAATAGGAGAAAGCGTGTCACATTTAAATGCAACTCTGCGATAGCGATCGACCTTGCGCAGCGCTACGGAGCGAGGAGGGAGGGAGGGAGGGAGAGGAGTGAAAGAGGAGTGCGTAATTTCTCAGTAACCACATCTGTCTTATCAGGAAACAAACATAGAAACTCAAGTAATAAGAAGCGAATTCATCCGAGGGTTTAGTGTCGTGTTCATCCGAGGGTTTAGTGTCGTGTTCATCAGAGGGTTTAGGGTCGTGTTCATACGAGGGTTTAGGGTCGTGTTCATACGAGGGTTTAGGGTCGTGTTCA
>VCRD01004124.1:38667-50100 GCA_006783055.1 Trinorchestia longiramus
GGTATCTAGGCTACACACCACACCCCTGGTATCCAACCTACACACCACACCCCTGGTATCTAGGCTACACACCACACCCCTGGTATCTAGGCTACACACCACACCCCTGGTATCCAGCCTACACACCACACGCAAGTCACAGTGCAGAAAGCAAGATCATCTGATGTGACTAACAGAACGCAGTCATCATTCGTTTTCTCCTACATTTTATCTTGACACATCTTCAAAAAAAATGAACCAATATAAAATGGAAGCTTTGTCTTTTTTCACTAATGTTTCAAGAAAGTGATGATCAGATAAAGGCAACAAAAGAATTGTCCATTTTGTAGTAATTTTAGCTTTGCTGCGTGACTTGAGGGACATAAAATTCTGTTGCGCTGGCAACTCTCAGCTCAAAAATACCTGCGGCATTTCAGCTCGTAGCTGATGCTCTGAACAGCACCTTTACGTTCAGCTTGCAAGGCCATGAACAGGAGAAAATGTGCGGTCACAAACAGGAGTAAATGTGCGGTCACAAACAGCAGCAAATTGCAGTCATAAACAGGAGTGAATATGCGGTCTTATAGGAGCAAATATGCAGCCATAAACAGGAGCAAATGTGCAGTCAAACAGGAGCAAATGTGCTGTCATAAACAGGAGTGAATGTGCTGTCATAAACAGCAGCAAACTGCAGTCAAACAGGAGTGAATACGCGTTCCTACAGGAGCAAATATGCAGTCAAACAGGAGCAAATGTGTTGTCACAAACAGGAGCAAATATGCCGTCATAAACAGGAGTGAATACGCAGTCACAAACAGGAGCAAATATGCCGTCATAAACAGGAGTGAATACGCAGTCATAAACTGGAGCTTACATTAGTCTGGATTACTTTCATTCCTATCCACATTCATTTACGCTCCACTCATTCACTATAAGCAAAATGTTAAGAACTGTTTTCAATTTAGAAGAAGAATCAAATGACGATGACTGCCCACATGAATTTTTTTGTAGTAGCGCCAGAAGCAAACGCAATCACGCCACTCAATTCACGCCACACAATTCACGAAACTCAATTTATCCTGACTGCAGGAAATCAAACACAAACTCGACCTTGACATGGTTAGAACTTGTAAACAAACACTCACCCGAAAAATAAAATTAGAGAAAGAAGTAAACTAGAATAATATTCTTGACAACACTCAGAAAATTAAGATCGCTCTGATCCATCCAGCGACTTGATTTGCTTCTCTGGGGATTTATTTTCTCTAAAAGTCACAACTTTTCCTCTCATGTCGTTATTATTTAAGTATAAAGTTACACATCGTATGACCTGAACTCATTCATGTACGCAATCATCTAAAACACAAAATTTCAATAATAAATTTCTTGACGAATATTCCTCTCAGGCACAATGGTTTACCGAAAGACACACAGTGAGAGAATCTCATCGCTCCGTCTACTTGATTTAGGCCTACCGACACTAGTAATTATGCTTCAAAAGACCGTCCTACATTTCATGAGGCCAGCCATAAAGCGGTTCTACAAGTCACAAGGCGGTTCTTCAAGCCACAAGGTGGTTCTTCAAGCCACAAGGCGGTTCTTGAAGCCACAAGGCGGTTCTACAAGTCACAAGGCGGTTCTACAAGTCACAAGGCGGTTCTACAAGTCACAAGGCGGTTCTACATACAAGTCACAAGACGGTTCTTCAAGCCATAAGGCGATTCTTCAAGCCATTAGACGGTTGTACAAGCCAAAGACGGTTCTACAAGCCATGATGCGATTCTTCAAGCCATAAGACAGTTCTTCAAGGCATAAAACAGTTCTACAAGCCATGAGGCTGTTCCATGTTGATTGTTATACAATAATCGCAGACTAGAGAAAATTCAGCCGAGATAGAATTCAAACATATTCGATCTGTATACCATATTAGAAACGTGCCATATGGTCCACAAATATGAATATATTCATTCGTCCAGTTTCTAAATTTTATTCATCCATACTTATACTTATAATAACGAAACAACAGAGTAAAGAAGAAATCAAAACAACTACACCTTTTTTGTTACACGGCGTAAAAAATTCGAGACAAACTCGAGTGTCGAGAAGTTCTAACACATAAAAATACGTAGGCATCAAGTTCCCCAGCTTCGTGATGGTGGGATGCGGTTGATGCTTCCCATGGGAAAACAGAAGACAGCGCGAGGGAGGCATCGAGAACGCGGCCTTGCAGCTTTTTGCCTCGCGGCAAACAAAGCAATCAGCTGCAGGGGACATCGGTCCTGCTTCTGTGTGTAAGCGTCCTGATAACAGTGTGTGGGACTCTTGTATTAGGTAGATAACGCGCGCACATTAGTTGTTACAGTACGAGTATTCAGGTCTGCAGCGCAATTTTGAGTATCTAGGATACGACATGAAAGTGTGTGACTGTTGTACTAACCAGAGCACGTCACATTAGCTGTTACATCGCTCGTATTTAGCGCCAATGCACAATTAAGAAAGTAGTATTTTGAGTACCTAGGATACGACATGGGCGAGTGTGACAGTTGTATAAAGCAGGTAGCGTGTAAACATTAGCTGTTATTTTCCGAGCACGAGAATACGAATAGCTGCAGTCCCTACGAGAAGCCCCTGCAGTGTCCAACAGCTGGGGGTGCTGATACGAAGCCGGTTTGCACTGAGTTTTTGTGCGCATGCGCAATGAAGGACAGCGCATGCTTATGTTCTCATGCAAATGCTGTCAACGTACACGTATTTGTCGTCTTCTGAGGCATTGATTTGCTACATACGGGCAACCTTCATTTGTGCGTTTGTTAGTGTGTCTGTACGAGAGCTCGTTCTACTGACTAAGAACGACTCGTCCTGTATCATTTTAGAGTTTATAATGAAATGAAAGTGAAGTCCCAACATGAATACTGAGCTGGGTAGATCATCATACATTCACGTCATAAACTAAAGTGCATGGAATTGGGACAAAAGACCCACATTCTGGGCGCCAGTTTCCACGTAATATTTTACTCAGACTTGTACATAGATCACTGTAGGTGATATAGTGCAGTGCAAGTGTGAGCTCTGCTTAAAATGTCACCCATACAAACATAACGCCTGAAGGTCTCTAATACCAGACCACGATTTCCTGATAGGATCTTTGTGTCTCGTCAAACAACATGCCGACGACTAGTCGCCTCGCTGGAAAAAGCCCTCCCACCCACCAGCTGCTCCTGCAAGATGAATGATCAGGTCCGGGGCATTACTGACAGCATTTCCAGTATCTTGGATACAAACTCATTGAAGCGAACGCTGGAATTTGTGCACTTAGCATGTACGGTCAAGTTTTACCATTTATTTCCAGCAGCGTAGAGTTGGATTTAATCTGTTGATGTTTAAGATGCGAATGATGCAAAAGGAGGTTACTAGATCGCGCGTTTTATGGTAAACTCGTACATGGCACGCGGCAAACGTAGTGCAAGTGAACACTGTAGAATTGCAACGCTTCATAGCAGAGCAAGATCGTATAAATTGGCTCGTGTAAGTACGTTAATAGAAACAGGAGTATTTTATCATGCAAACAATGATGACAAAATACTCAGAAACGCATGAGTACCTTTTATTTAAACTGCTAGGTCTCTTTACACATGCACGAGAAAGAGTGCTACGTTTTAAAGCATATTAATTCAAACAAATTGACCAGCAAAGCTGTTGGATGAATACGCAATGTGCTTACGTGCAATATTACTTGCTGCTTCATGTACTGTATCTACTATACAGCATATGTTGAAAAATTTTTACAGCATCTCTCGCACGTAGTACAGGAAAGCAGAATTTTAGTGCCCAAAACTTACAGGTGCTTCATTTGAAGTAAATTTAATGGCCAAGTAACATGCAAAAAAAGTTTCAATACATCATGACGAAAACCATTCACTTACAAGAAATATTTAAACTGACAGTTTCCAGGACGTCATGTTTACGTGAGGGTACTCGGAACAGGTATTCATGATACGAGACTTTGTCTGGTCTACAGACAACTGCCAAGACAAACGACGTGACAACTGAGCGCTGGTATCTATTATACGGAACTCTGTCGTGCCTGCAGACAACTGCCAAGACAAACGACGTGACAACTGAGCGCTGGTATCTATTATACGGAACTCTGTCGTGCCTGCAGACAACTGCCAAGAAAATCTACGTGACTTATTACACACTCATTGTAAGTACACGCCGGCGTGTACGACTTGGCCTTGATCAGCAGAATAACCCCAACTGGGACAACGCGAAGTGCTAGTGTGATTGCTACTTACATACATATATTCCAATATACGGTTTGATGATTGCCTACTTTTACTAACTTGCTCGTGACTTGCCTGTTTGCTTTCCCGGTCGTTCGCAACGCACGTACAGTCATACACAGGAAGTAATAAACAATTAATACACATGCCGAGTGTGAAGTCAGGAGTATAAACACGCCACCCGGATATAACATCGGAACAGATTTCGATGTCAAAAAAGACATAAGCCAGAAATACTTTATCATTCCTGCGGTATAATTCTGAACACCAGCGAATATCCCGAGCAGAAGTGTATTCTTACTAAGTATTAATTTGAAAATACTGAACAACATGGACTTGGAAGTCTGAGATTCGCACACCGGCTACAGACGCATCTTTAAAGAAAGAGATCCGCTGGTTAGGATGATCCACCATTTTTTTAGATAGGATTCCCTCACCCCATGAACAAAGGGACTGAAATGGAGAGATAGGCTTGGGTAATTCCTCCCAAGGGTTTATATCCATTAGGTGACACCAGTGAATAACGCAGTCTTTCTCCCCTTCCTCCCCAATATCTAATCCTATGGGGAAATGGCAGGGTCAGAATTCTTGGAATTTGGATAGCGTATTTGAGGGAGATGGAAAACAAGCACAAAATATAGGGGATAAATACACGTATAAAAAGTGGGGTAGCGAAAAATTTCACTTCTTGAACAAAAGTATCAATAATACGCAGAATTATATCCTCTCAGCCTCATCCCTTAAATTCCAACTATGATAAAAGCCAAATGAATTAATTCTAGTTTCTGATTATCTCCGAAATTTATATCCCAGTTTGAGACGACAGGGCGACACATCGTGGCATGACGGAGCGCCATGCACGTACACCTGCAGCGTTGGACGGCGAGGACAACTAATTCCCCAAAACGCAAGGAAATACGTCACTCATTCCGCCCCAAACCGACAGAAGGACTTGCCCATGAAGCCGCTTATATGAGCAGGGTGGTCATATTTTCATATTTTAGCCTTCGCCTCCCTAGAAATTGTGGGAGTAAATAAATTGTGGGAGAGAAAGTGTTCATAAGGTATCAATGATACGGTCGGGGCAGGAATATTTTATGTTAAAGTCGCGTTCACAGAAAAATGTATGGAAGCGTGTGGGAAGAGTTAAAAATGTTCTGATAATATTAAAAGTATGGGAAGAGAAATTCGGCGTAGCAAGCGTTGATGCATTCATAAAGAAATATAAAAAACTGGCAAAAATGTAACTATACCAGAGAAATCAATTCGACGATTTATATATATATATATATATATGTTTGATAAAAACATTGTCTAATAACAAGTTACGGTTTAATGCACTGCGAATATTACTAGAACTAGATAGTTGCGCGGAAGTTCTACGGTTTAGATTTAATTAATTTGAAATTATTATAAAGACGAATGCATTAAATATTTATGACGAATTATTGTGTCTTTAATTAATATTTTCCACGAATATGTACAAAACTTCCATTCTATGTCTTATCTACCGATAACATGGCCTAGATAGTACCAGAGGAAATTCCACGGTTTAGAAGTGATCAAATTAAAGATCCAGGCAATAAAATACATTTTTCAGTTTTTCCCGTGGTACTATCAGAACCTGAATATTTTTTATTAATATGGACAGAAATTCCATTCTGTATCTTATCTACTAATAACTTGGCCGTGTAGGAGAAGAAGGCCAATAACACGAAAAAATAGCATATTTTATAGTAGACCGGCACCTTTGGTATCCACAATACAATGTTTATAATACATGTATACCCGTTTTGATTTCAGTTAAATAACTTTTTTTCAGTAATAGGATAGGAAGAAATAAGTGGGACGAACACACACAGAGATAGAGGGAGAGAGATGGAAATTCACAGTTTTATATATGTAAATGTAGATTATTACGATTTCTTATATTCTAGCTACCAGTTATACAATCATTAAGAAATAAAGAGTTAAATATATTCTTTACTTGGTAATCTGAATTTGAATCAGTATTCGGACTTACTGGGTTGTTAACAATAAAATACGACGACAATATGATCGTAAATTAGAAATGAATGTAAAACGTGTTCTATAATGGGACTACATAATTAACAGAATAACCCTGAAGAAATTAACGTGAATTCAAATGACCTCTTAGCCAGTTGTGTCAGCGGTCAAATGATATACAAACATAACGATGCTCATCGACATGATCAATGAACATTGAAGCGCACATGCATCGTTAACTCGGTGGAATTGTCCAATCACTGAAACCTCGTTCCGACCGTGAACTTGCAGTTATTACGCACACGGCAATGCCATTAATAACCTAACACGATGCCATCACCCACCACGGTGTAAACGAGCACGTCATGACGATGCAGACGAAGCAAAGGACGACATCACTGACCACTGCTAACTCCTTTCCAGGTGACGGTGAACGATGCGACTGTCAGGCAGGCATGAACGATGCGACTGTCAGGCAGGCATGAACGATGCGACTGTCAGGCAGGCATGAACGATGCGACTGTCAGGCAGGCATGAACGATGCGACTGTAGGCAGGCATGAACGATGCGACTGTTGCGACCGAGCAGTGACGCCCAGCCAATAACTTGCACAATATAGTACAAGCAGAAATTAAGACCCGACGGTTGAGGTCTGTGTGCTTGCAACACGAGGACCAGAGACTGATGTCTCCATAAAAAATATGTCTCGGCTGTCATAAAAGCAGTCCGCGGTTTAGACTCCCTTGAGTGAAATTGAAAAGAAATTCGGGGTGAAAAATACTACCACTTACATGTACCAGTAGTTGGGAAATAATAGATATTACAGTGAATACCAATTGAAAAAAGATCCCTCAGACATTTAATACAAGTTAAAAACGAGTACCAATTATGTACATAAACGTAATGCCAAGTTAAACACACACCACGAAATGGAAAACACGCTTTCAATTTTAGTATTGTACGTTAGTGCGTTAATTTAATGATCATAACACGAGCACCCAATGGATCTGAGATATTACTGTCCGTATCCAGTTTACTGAAGTTACAAGTGGGCTACAAACATTGTGAAGCGGGCAACAAATATTGTGGAGTGGGCAACAAATATTGTCAAGTGGGCTACAAATATTGTGACGTGGGCTACAAACATTGCGAAGTAGGCTACAAACATTGCGAAGTGGGCTACAAATATTGTGAAGTGGGCTACAAATATTGTGAAGTGGGCTACAAATATCAAGCAGCGGGTAAAAAATATCGCAGTGTACTCAGTGCTGAGCACGGGGTCACGTGCTCGTCTGCGCGTCAGTAATTCTGTTGAGACCAAGAACGTCAAGTTGGGAGCCTGCGAAGTAATGCAGCGGACGATTTAACTTCAGCTGCAGAAACGAGTTCTTGCATGCGAATTGCACGCAATATTAATTTACAAGAAGAGGTAACTCGAGCGTTACATATAGTATGAGTACGATAATCACGCGGCGTCGCATGTATCACATATACAACTATCTCCGATGCATGGTGAATTTTACCAACAGATAGAGCATTCAAAACTATCGTATATTTTTGGTTGATAATATTAAAGACTATTCAATGGAAATATTATTGAAGAATTATTTTTAATTGCAAGCTGCAATTATTTAGCTGCAAGCTAAATTTATTCTATTGCGAACTTGTTCAGTCAAATCCTCCAAACTTCATTTTTCGAAATGAAAACTTTCAAAAATTCCGATTGGAATCAAACATTCGATGAAAATAAATTCAGACGAGCCATTAGGATCTGTCTAATTAAATAGATTGTTTATGAAAAGCAAACATGAGAAAAATACTCCCATGCAGGACTAGTGAGAACGAATGTTATGTACTTGCGGACCAGCTCGTGCAGCGTATGCGCAGCTCCACTCACCTGAAAAGAATAATTATAATATTAATAAATATTTATTGGATGTCTTAGATACTTAATTTTTTTCATTGAATTACAAAAAATATCAGAAAGCGTCACACGAACGAGGGAGATCTGAGATAATAAAATATGGCTCGTAATAATTAAAAATGTTTATTTATCCCAATATATAGAATATCTATTCGTTCAGTCGAGTATGAACTTTTCACTTTAAATTCTTTACTCTTCCTTTTAGACAACCTTCAATATAGCAAGTTTGAATTCCAGCACAAATTACGTTACTTCTTCAATACACACAAACGAAATGGAATTACAACACATACTTTCGATCCGAAAAAAGGAAGAACGAACGAAAAATTGAATAGAAATAAAATGGCAGCACAGATACCGAAGAGGAAAACTATTCATACCCGAGCCCTAAATAAAGATGGCTAAGTTTAATAAGACATGCACACTAGACCTCTCTAATGAAGTAACTGAAGGGCGCAGAGAAAGAGGCGAGACCAAAAAAAGTTCAGGAATGTGAAGGGCAAAGAAGAAGAAGAAGGCTTCTCATCTGGTCACCTGCCACGCCCTTTGTTGACCCTCCCCCCTTCAGGTACTGTATTAGTTCACTGAATCACCTGAGTCTATGATTCACTGAATCACCTGAGTCTATGATTCACTGAATCACCCGAGTCTATGATTCACTGAATCACCCGAGTCTATGACTCACTGAATCACCCGAGTCTATGACTCACTGAATCACCCGAGTCTATGACTCACTGAATCACCCTAGTCTATGACTCACTGAATCACCCGAGTCTATGACTCACTGAATCACCCGAGTCTATGACTCACTGAATCACCCGAGTCTATGACTCACTGAATCACCCGAGTCTATGACTCACTGAATCACCCGAGTCTATGACTCACTGAATCACCTGAGTCTATGATTCACTGAATCACCTGAGTCTATGATTCACTGAATCACCTGAGTCTATGATATCTGAATCACCTGAGTCTATGAGTACTGAATTACCTGAGTTTATAATTCGCTGAATCATTCGAGTCTGACTCACTGAATCACGTGAGTTTATAATTCGCTGAATCATTCAAGTCTGACTCACTGAATCACGTGAGTTTATGATTCGCTGAATCATTCAAGTCTGACTCACTGAATCACGTGAGTTTATAATTCGCTGAATCATTCAAGTCTGACTCACTGAATCACGTGAGTTTATAATTCGCTGAATCATTCAAGTCTGACTCACTGAATCACGTGAGTTTATGATTCAAGGGTATAGAGAAAAACGGCAACAAAAATAGGAACAAGGGTACAAGGATAGTAACATAACAGAATGAAGGGTATGAGGATAGTAACTAAAGAAGGAACACAATACAGCATTTTAAGACTAATTACCAAAAAATGAAGTTTCTTTACCTCATTTTACCTCAGGCTGTAAAGAAATCAAACACGTGACTGCAATTCATTAGCATTTCGTAATATGAGTGCAATGAAGAGTTGAGGTCCATGCAAGTTTACTGATATGCTCCAATACTGAGCACAACAAAAATCCAGGATGACCACCTGACAATATAACATTCACTGAACAATACGAGAAGACAAACTGCGTTGTCTTTATATGGCTTTACTCATGCATGGTAGAAAGCATAACTTCTCACTGGATTGTCACCTCTTGAGGTCGTTGCACAATGAGGTCAACAGAATCTCGAGAGTTCACTTCAGAGTCTGAGTCTGGGACACGGAGTCCAGCACAAGGGAAAGCATGAGAGGAACACAAAACTCCAGTAAATCCGCCCGCATCGAAATGGAATCATGCATTCCGCGCATGCACGGAAACATGGAAAATTTCAAGGTGAAGAAAATCGAAACTGCCCGTGCACCTGAGAAAATATGTATATTTTTTGAACTTCACAGCAAATAGTGAGAGGAACTTGAGGCTCTAACTTTCGCTTAATTGAAACGCAGTTGAAGAAAATAAGATGAACTTGACTAGAAACCGCAATTGAGAACATTAAGCAAACCGCAAGTGTGCGTGAGGAGCAAGAAATTAAATAATTTGGGAGCGACAGAGAGCAGCATGAGGGAGCATGCTGAAGCTGCAGCTCAATTAGGAGGCCATGACGTTCCTGTTCTTAATAAGAACGATATGCTCTGCTTTTTTTTGCCAGTAATGATACCAGTCTAGATCTTTGTACCAGTCTAGTCTAGATCTTTGTACCAGTCTAGATCTTTGTATCAGTCAAGAAGAGATATGTAGCTTTCTCTAGGTAAAGAATGTTTTTCTTTTAGTTAACAAATGGTCATTTTAGATAGGAGAGGCTCGCTTTAGTTTAGGAATGCTCTTTTTAGATGAGATATGCTCTTTTTATTTAAGAGATGTTTTTTATTCAAGAGATGCTCTTCTTATAAAAGAGATGCTCTTTTTATTTAAGATATGATTTTAATTTAAGAGATGCTATTTTTATTAGGGAGATGATCTTCTTAGTTTCGGAATGTTCTTTTTAGTCAAGGGGTGTTTTTTCAATAAAGGAGTGCACCTTTTAGTAAAAGAATACGCTTTTTAGTTTAGGGTTGCTCTTTTAGCTTTGGAATGCTCTTCTTAATTAAGGGCTGCACTATTTAGACGAGAGAATTTTTTCATACCAAAGGCATGTTTTTTACTACGCGAGACACACGGACTTCCTCACACAAGTCACCACTAACACAGCACACTCACCACGCACATCATTTCAAAAGTCACGGCACATGCAGAACCAACATGCACATAGTTTTAATGCACAAATCAACGACGCAAATGAAGTGTTAACTTTATATACAAATAGTGTTATGAAATAATAGGCAAATAAATAAATAGTGATATGAAGTACAGTAATAGATATTACGATAGAATTGTTGGACGGGTGCCTCTGCCCGTACTGACATGTTAATCAGATTGAATATCGACTAAATTCGTATTAACTATTAGTGAAAAATCGCAACTCATCGACAATTGGATAGCACAGCATTGAGGAGTTATTTTGTTAGGTGCAGCACGCGTGGACAATCTGTCCTGCAAGCCAGTCTGGCTGGCAGGTGAGGAGCTGAGTGTGACCACGTGACGCTGGAGGTCCTCACGTGGGGGAGCAGGAGCATAAGGAGAGGGAGCAGGGGAGCTTTGCAAGGGGGAGCAGGAGCAAAAATGAGAGCTGAGGGAGCAATGGAAGAAATAAGGGGACCAGGGGGAGCTGAGGGAGCAATGGAAGAATTAAGGGGACCAGGGGGAG
>VCRD01004125.1:0-40497 GCA_006783055.1 Trinorchestia longiramus
AAGCCAAAAACATTCACCAAACTAAAGCACTCAATCCAGCCAAGGCAGTCAAGCCAAAACCAATCCAGCTAAACATTCAATCAAATCCCACTGCCAAACAGTGAATCAAGCCCAACTGCCAAACAGTCGTTCAATAACTATCAACTGGTGCAATAGATCAGACCTCTGTTATTTTTTCAGTTTGATAACTGCACCTTCACAAAGTCACAACGTTTTACCACAAATTCACCACGTTTTTCACCACCACGTCTTCCACACACACTGTACTGAGTGCCAATGGAGTGAATATCAAACCGATTATCGATGGCTTTAAAACCCAGCCAAACGCCGACCCAAAAACCTAAGTCCAAGTCTCAGTCTGAATGCTGATGGGTTGAAAGTTGATGGACTGAATGCTGATGTATTGAAAGTTGATAGCCTGAATGCTGATGGACTGAATGCCGATGAATGGATGCCGATGGACGAGAATGCCGATGGACGAGAATGCCGATGGACGTGAATGCCGATGGACGTGAATGCCGATGGACGTGATGCCGATGGCCGTGATGCCGATGGACTTGAATGCCGATAGATTTCTAACAGTTTAATTGGGTCAAAGGGTAGAAGTAGTCTTGTTAACTGTTTCTCTGTAGCAAAATTCCGCACACCACCGCACTAATCACAACGTCACTAATCACAACGTCACCCAAGATGCAGAAGATACTTCACCTACACCTACCACGAAGAAGTCCAGACATAATGTCTCCACACCGGCATAATTTAGACCCTGTCGCTTATTCCATGCATACACTAAGAAATCTTTCATTGCATCCACAACAGTCATGTTACACTCCTCATCTAGCCCTACAAGATATCTAGATGAGGAGTGTAACATGACTGTTGTGGATGCAATGAAAGATTTCTTAGTGTATGCATGGAATAAGCGACAGGGAGGTTGAATAGGACAGTTGGACTTCTTTCAAAGCTAGTTACTTTAAATGACAGTTTACAGCAATGCTGCTCCGTTCCGCTACTGCGGGTCTCTCATTATCGCTTGGCATTTAATTAAACTTGGCAGCTTATCAACGGAGGTTGTCGAAGAACGGTCGTTAGTGAATTCTGCTTCAATCAAAAGTAACGGATTATCATGGCTGAAATTGGTGAAATACAAGCAGCGTCCATTAGAAGTTTGGATGACTTCCTGTTGGAATCTGCTCGATTCCAGATCCCAAATTTTAAAGATATCGAGAAATGGAATAATCGAGTGTACCAAAATTTGTTGTACTATCAGACAAACTATTTTCTGACTTATTTTGCTGTGTTTCTACTCGTAGGGTAAGTTTGTCAACAGCCTTGTAACATTGTTGAGTAATTGTAAAAATTCTACTTCAAAGTTTTAATATGTTAATGCAAAGTAATTACTCGTTGCAAAGGCAACAGCAGATATTAATCAACTTTAATGTCTTTTTAGTTAAATTTGTTGCTGCCCAACATTATCATCATTGATTCATTGTTTTCAAAATGTACTTATACATCAATTTTAGTATTATGTTACTGTTTCATTTGAAATGTTTCTTGTGAAACCTTTAAAATAATTCAATTGCTTGATGACACACCTTAGTGTTTTCAGTTTCTATTTAAAATTAGCTGATTATTAAATAAGATTTCTAGCTTGTAGTTTTAAAAATAAAATAAAAATAGCTTAAGGGTTGTAAATTTAAACTTGCATAAGAGTATAACAGCATATTATATATGAATGTGAAAATATAAAATTATATGAGTATATAATAGTGTAAGGTTTGTAAATTTGAGTTTAATTACAGTAAAAGTTGTACATTTAAATATATATTTCAGTCAGTTCTATTTAATTTAGTTTTCAGGTATAGTTTTAAATAATTTTCAACAATCAAAAGAAATGACTTAAAATGTCACTTCACATGATCATTTGGAGTAAATACAAATTTTAATGAATTAAATGAAATCTTGCTTGACTCTCTACAGTGTCAAGGATTTTTACAATGCTCTTCTGAGTGACTGTTACCAAAGTTCTTTTTTGAGGGATTTTTTCCAATATCTTCCTATTTCTAAAGAACAAAGAATGGTGTTAGAACTGTTGCCCTGACCAATGTCTTGATGGAAGCAACATTATTTTAAGTAAAGCTGGTTATGTCTAAAAATAAAATAAACTAAAACGATGTGAATAAGTCTATCTAAGGATGTCAAATTTTCAGTCAGCAGTTTTTACTGTTTTTATTTTTGTAGCTTTTGTGAGGGAAAGGAAAATAAAGGTGGCTTTTTTATTACAGTACAACAATTTAGTAAATAATGAAAGTTTTTATAGACTATTAGAGCATAGAAACATACATACATTTATTGCATGATTTTAATTCTTGAATTTCTTATGTGCTTTCAACCATTTAAGTGCAGGGTGCGTAAGCTATCTGAGGACACCAAATGAAACTAAACAAAAGGAAAAATGTCCTCAGATGCCTTACCCACCCTGTACATTAAATGAACTTTTAAATTGATTTATCATATAAAGTGGCTAATACTATGTTATGATTTAGGTTGCTGCACCCCACACAAATGCTGTGTGACATTTAAATTCATTTATCATACAAAGTCGCTGATACTATGTCATGTTTTAGGTTGCTGCACCCCACGCAGATGCTGTGTGGCACGCTGGCAGTGGGAGCTGCTGGAGGCTTCTTCTACTTCCTGACCAGCAACCAACAAGGAGCTCTGAGCTTCAAGAAGAGCCATCCTCTGCTATTCATGATCTCTCTGTTTGCTGTTGCTGGCTTTGTGGTCTACCTTCTGGGCAGCATTGCAACCTTTCTTCTTGGCATACTTCTACCCATACTTGGCAAGTCTATGGGGAAAATATTGATGGGGTCCCAATGGTGGAACTGATGTATGCATTAATGCAGGGGCCTCAGAAATGTAGCTGCTAGATACGTTGCAGACACGTTTTGTGTGTTGAACCAGAGTAGCTGGTGCTCATCAATACAGATACTTGTTCTTGTTGAGTAGAGACATCTCATGTAGATGTTTGTGGGCTGATTACATATTGTCATTTTGGGTCATCGAGAACATGTGTAGTTCGATTTTTCAAGCTTAAACACATTCATATGAAAAAATTTTTGTTTTCATTATGTTTAAATTTTAATAAAAATGAGATGCATATACACCTAATGTTTGGATTGTGTAAAATAAATTAGTAATCACTACACTACCAAGGTTGTTTTGAGGTAAGCTAGGTGATGGTCAATCATAAGCCTCTGTAGGTGGTGTTCATCTGAAAAACACTACTATTTAGTAGGCTCATTATCTACAAATTTTTATCTTTCTTACTACTGAGAACTAAAAATTTTCCATGTGCTGGATTAATTTTTTTGCTGTTTTCTTTATTTTTCGTTCATTTAAAAAAACATTGTCATGCTGTTTAGTCTTTCTTGCAGTGCCCAAACAGCTGTGATCATGACTGAGTTTAAATTTAGCTTTGGCTCATGTTTAATTTAACTGCAATTATGTAATTATTGTTGGCATTTACCCATGAGCTTACTACTCTTCAGTGGTAATTATGGCCAACAAGTGCCAAGTTTGTTTTGTATTTATGCTTTAAAATATCGCAAATTGAATCTTTCACTTTTTCAGTTAGCAGTTAAAGCAGCCACTAGTATCATGCAAACCATTTCTGTTGCAAGACTTTCATGAAATACTGGAGCATATTTTAATGTTCAATTTTGCTCCCTTTTCAAGTGCTCACATTGGAAGGCCTATATAATCTGAATCGATAGCTGGCCTGTCTAAATTCATATTGCATTTCCTTTAATTCATGAATGAAAGAAAATGTTTTTCAATACAATATCAAACATATGTTGAAATTACTGAAACTTGAGTGATGAAACATACCAGTTGTTGCATTTGTGTTGCAGTGATCTTCGTGCACGCCTCCATGCGCCTGCGCAACCTGCGCAACAAGGTGCTTAACAAGCTCGAGTGGACCGGCCTGCGTCGTTCCCCCATGGGCGTCCTGCTGGAGACCATCGGCTGGGAGCAGGAGATCAACATGTAGGCTTCTGTCCTGCACCGTCTGCAGTGCATATCATGGCTGTCTCTCTCTTCCCTTGGGTTTTTGTGGTTTCTTGTATTCAGCACCGATATCGTAGTGCTCTTTTTCTTGTCTTACTAATTTCTTGCATTCTGTAAACAAAATTGATTTGTAGTCTGATACAACTATATGATGTATTGCCTATAATTTCTTATTGCTTTGTTTAATAAGTCCTGTTTTTGTTTATACGGACAGTGCATGGTTTCTGTATTTTTTATATTATTGGCATTGATTTATGAGCAAGGCAACTATCTTCATCCATCATTGCTCACCTTCTTTGTTGAGGATCTAGCTAGTATCCTGAAAAAAGTATTTATCAATTGATAAATCACTTCGTAACAATAAGGGGATTTTGGCATTATTTTGGTGTCCCTAAAAATACTTTTTTTTGGTCCTTTTTGTCTTATTGCTGTTGGTGTGCGAGTCATCTTTGTATGAATTCGTACAAAACATACATGCTATAATGGTATGAACCGCTTTGCTTCTTATTGTCTGTCTGGTGTGTTTCATAGTATCCTTATAAAGATTTAAGGTATTTTGCAACCTCAGGTGATTGCCAATAACGCCTGCAGTTCTGTACATTGGTTTTCCTTTGAAGATTTAGTTCGAATCTGACCATCGAATTCGGTGATAGTAGATAGCGCCTGAACTTCTGAGGCTGAATATTAGTTGTGTTCTGGTGTTCAACTTTGTTACTCCAACTTATTATGGGCTCAGTAATCGCCAAATATATCAACTCTTTCTCCTATAGCACTAGATTATTAAGAACTCGTTGCATGCTTTTTGTGGAGGAACTTCAGTAACTTGCTATCCCACTCCAGTAAAACTGGAAGTGATGATTTGGGCACGATCCTCCGTAGACTTTGCTGGCTTTATAATTAATTTTACATGCTTGATGCTAATAGAATCGTGTTAATTATTCCTGGTTAGTAATTTGTAGCACAGCACTGACCAGACATTTCTAAAGCCCATTGATTTTGAATACCTTCGAATATTAAGTAACGCTTGAAATCATTGGTGTACTGATAGAGGAGTATGATTGTGTGATACTTTTTTGTGAAGGTGTGTAGTTTGGCACTGTCATGTAGGTGGAGGATGTTGGTGATGTTTGAGAGTTATTTCATTGTTCTAGAATAGATTGTGGTGAATTTCGTCAGGGTTGTGATATTGAAGTATTTGTTTCTCGACAGGTAAATGGAATTTGTAAGAAATCTATTTGCTAAAAATTGCAAACATTATTTTTTTGATTTAGGAATAATTAATAACAGTTAATATTTTTGAAACTGCAAATTTACTTTCAAATTATTCGGGTTTAGATAAGTATTGTTTGATATTCCCCAGGGCTGTATACTGAAAGAAATTCCAAATTCAAAACTACATTCGTGTTTGCTTTTGGTTCATTTAGCGATTGTATCAGAACTCTGTGCCACGATATACTCCAAATGAGATTCAAGTGGTGATGCACTTTCCAAAGTCTTAACTTCAGTTTAGACTTTAGAGACATTACGTTTACTTTACTGGAAAGTCCACTGTCTATATCAAATGGAAAATGTCTGCTCTAGTAGTACTTTATTAATCCATGGATAGAACTTGCTAGTTTTTACTTAGGTAGGTGCTGAAAAGTTATAATTGGTGTAAGTACTTGCCTTCATATGGTAGTATTTAATAATCCATGAAGAGAACTCTATAGTTTTTACTTCTAAAGGTGCTAAAAATTATAATTGGTGCAAATATGTACTTACAGCCTTCACTTCAAGTCACCATGCAAAATGCAGGAGTGGTTTTCGGTCAGGTTGCTAAGCGGCGAAGAAACATTTGCTGTTTTCAGCTTATCGGTTGCACAAAAGTTCCCTTGATCCTGTTTATTGTGCTTCTGTTGCAACTTTGCGCTCTCTTAACTGTTGCTTTTAGATAGTTTTAGGCTGTCTCCATTACTCCATCTTCTGTGAATCTCTTATGAATTGATAGATGTTAAGATAGATGAAGATTTGATTCAAAGCTTTAAAACTCTACTTCTGCCTCTGCCTCCCTTCCTCGCTTCTCTATTCTATTGTCATCTTGATGCTGTGAAGCACCACTGCCACTCAAGTTATAACTATTCTTTTTATAATACGTTCTTTCCTAGCTCCGGGAGTTACCGAGTTACCATTGCGAAAGCCACTTGCCTTTAAATGGGTTTTGATTTCCTCATTTTCAACTTTTGTTTATTTTGAGTTGAAAATTGTTATTTTGGACTGCTCCAAGTATGACATTGAAAATAGAGAGGACGTCTTCACAACCCCCGTTGGTATGTAAATGAAAAATTTTAAATGTTGCCATTCTTGTCAAGTGCGAGGAGTTTTTTGAAGACATACACATAAACTATGAAACTGAGCATATCTTCGATTCTATTTATGCGTCTTTATTTAAAGAACTTCTGATGTTAAAAGGAAGTAAAAATTTTTTCATTAGACTCGTCCATGCCGTTTACTCTTTGATCCCCTGTTGCTGTTGTGAGCAATGTTCTATTGTTATAATTTGTGTGTTGTTGAACTTGCCCGAGTTTGGGTCAATTTTTCACCCAGTTAAAGATATTTCGAGTGGTAGCAATTAAGTTGGCATTTCTCTTGGTATGACAGATTTTGTTTTCTTTGTTTTCAAGGAACTTTTTTCAGTAGCTCAGTTGCTTTTGAATTATTTACTAGTGGAACTAAGTTTGCTTTTAAGCTTTTCAGATTTTGTTTTACTTGCAATGCATACTTATCTCACCTCATTTTATGCAATTTAATAGCTTATTACACAGTTTTCCTAACGTCAAGACGTATTTCCTATGAGGATAATGATGGTGACTATTATCCTAGATTTTATATTGGACATTGTTTTGTTTTTAGCTATCAATATCTATCATTTTGATGATACATTGATAACAGCACCACTTTGTCATTTTAATCTTATCTTTAGCATCGATATGCTTCATAAAATCTGTAATGTAAAATTTCGCTTCGTATTCGAGTTTTCCAAAGTTCAATGTTCTGAATTTACATGTTACCAATTTGCGTAAGTATATACACCCATACCTACCATTTACTTACATATATATTTACACATATACTTGAACATTTACGTACACATCTACGTACATACTTTCAGACGTTCATAAATTTTAATTTTTCATGGATATATCTAAAAAGAAGAGTGTAAAAACTTTCATTTTACCGAGCACTCGTCCAATTAGATTTCGTTCTTCTGAAGCGGGAAGCAACACGATGTGATGGGACTAACAATGTTCTTGCATGAATGTATGTCGATTGCATAGCTTTAGTGTTACAGTTTGTATGCAAAATGCATCTTTTTTTACACCTCGTGCTGACTTTGAGCAGAGATCTTCTGTCATGTCTTGTTCGATTGCGTTGTTTCTATGATTTAATACTCAAAAGTTTTAGCTCTGTTCTCCATCTAATTGTGCTTTAGATGTGGCTTTGATATAGTTTTCATTATATATGCAATTCAAAGAAATATTCTGATTTGGCAGCCTGTCTTCATTGTTCACTAGAAGACTACATTGCATCAGAGATGTCTTTAGCTGCCCACTGCAGATTCAGCACCACTGGTTGCGGGAATATGTTGTTGAGTGATGTATAATACTTTACCTTGATTATACAATTTTCCTCTTCTTCTCAGATGTGTGCACTGAAGGGGATTGTCCTTCGACGCATTTACGATGGGAATCTCTAGGACTCATAAGTTCTTCTCGGACACACTTTTGACACTTGTTGCCTATATGGAGTCTAGAATTTACAAGCTCTTCCGGGATTGAATAATGATAATACACGTCCTTTACAGTTTACTTTACAAGGAATGTCTTCTATTCTCAGACCTGAATCAGCAATGCTTGATGAAGGAGCTTGTTGTGGGTTCAGGATTTTCGATACTCAGTAGACGCTGTCTTTCCTTTCTTCTTTGCTCTCCCCATCAGTTTTTGCTAATTGCATTTGTCTGATTTAGTCACACTCGTTTCAATTTTCGAGTTGCTTATTGTTACTGTTGGACACACACGGCAGCTGCAATGGTAATGTCCGGTACAATTAACACTTGTCTACCTTTTTTTCGTGGCTCACGAATCTTATATGGTAGTCTCCCAATTGAGTATCTGTGGTGGTGCGCATTTTTTCAATTTTTGTGTCTCTGAGATGCTCGTATTTCTCTGCTGTTGCATTGTTTGCGTTATTCTCTGTATCTTTTGTTGCAGATAGAATTCATTTGATATTCTCTTCGTTTGTTTTCAGTTTTACTCGCTTCCATTATTGCCTTGTGTTCATGTTTTCATATTTCGTTTCATTGTTTGACTTTCTGTTTTTGCTTAGAGGTGTTTGCTGTTCTGTTCACAGCTTCCCTGTTAGCTTGGTTACCATTTGTTTATCATTTATTTACCATTTGGTTGCTATTTGTGTATCATTTATTTACCGTTTGGTCACTACTTTGCTCGGCCAGTGAGTTGACGTCTCTCGTAGCTTGGTGTATTTTTACAAGTAGGAAATGGAACTTATTGCGTTCAAGTCAGCAGATGTATGCGAGTTGGCTGACTGCTTTAGCACTACAATTTTTAACAATTTTTTCAGTACTTTTGGTAAACAATTTCTAAAATCTCATTTGCACCTGCAATGAAGCTGACCGCTCTCAGAAATTGGGAGTTCTTTCTCTTTGAACGCGTGTTATTTAATTCCGTAGAGATCTATCTATATATCTGACGATTCATGAGGAAGTATTGAAAGGAAACGTAAATTTACAACTTTATTAGTCTGTGTAAATTGTGTGTGTCTGTTCTTTCTCGGTGGATCGAAATCCCACTTCCTTACCCAACTATGCTTGTCAATTGTAACGATCATGGACTTGAATTCTGGTGTGTGAGCGTAAATCCGAATTAATATCCAAACCATTAGTCTTATTGAATCAATTGACAATTCTCTACAGCTTAAATAGTTCTTTTCCTTACTTGCGGCTGTCTAGTCTGAAGAAAGCTGCTGTGTTGTGGGAAGCCAGTTGTGCGAGACAAGTATCGTTAAGATGTACTCTAATGTTCGAGGTTTAGTAGTGATTTCTAAGCCGTGTTTGTGAAGTTTATTACATTTGCTCCGTAACTTCGCCTCTATTCTGTCCTTGGGGTATTGCAGGACAACTTCGTTTGCAGTAGGGGTTATGGATTACGAGGGTAGAAGTTAGGGTGATGAGGGTAGGGGTTAGGAGGGTAGAGGTAGTGGGGAACGAAGTTGGGTGATTAGGATATGGGTTGTGGTTGACGATGGTAGGAATAGTGGGTGACGATGGTAGGAGTAGTGGTTGACCAGCGTAGGAGTTATAGTTGACGAGGGTTGGGATTGTTGTTGACGGAAGCAAGGGTTATAGGTCATGGTATAAATGCAATAGTGTAAGACTGAAAACACTTCTTTTTACATCTTCTCGAACAATGGCTACCCTCTTGAATCGATGAGAATGATTCAGTTACACTAGGCCTGATGTACACATTTGGATTTTTGTTAGGTTTTGAGACTGTAAAATTCTCACACATATCATCTGACTAAGCCAAAAAGTTCGTGGGTTTGTGAGGCTCAATCTGTATCATCATTCATTCTCAATGTTCTTCTAATGCCAAAAAGACAGGATGCCCGTCTTTATGTCGCTAGTATAGTTAACTGTCTTTTCTCTATTCACTTAACTTTTCAAAGTTCTTATTTGTTCTGGGAAGTTATCCCAAAATAAAGCCAATTCTATACACTTTACTCAGCAGCTCAAGCCATGGAACCAAACCGAGGTGAGCTTTCCAGTTTTCTATTCCCTTTTTTAATTCATCGTCTTTGCCCCAAACTTCATTTAATTCATTTAAATAAAAGGTAAACTCCTTTCTTATTTATAAATTAATCCATTTATAAATGAAAATATCACACGTACGATGTAATTAAATTAATTTTTTTTTCGTAGTTTTCTCTGCATGTTTGGTGACGTGATTAACATGTAATAACGTTTCCTTTCCTTGTTTGGTGACGGGATTAACTTGTAATAACTTTTCCTTTCCTTGTTTGGTGACGGGATTAACTTGCAATAACTTTTCCTTTCCTTGTTTGGTGACGGGATTAACTTGTAATATTTTGTCACTATTATCATTTTATTGTTTGATATTAATGTTTCATATGCCGTGATGTTTGCTCGTAAGAACCCAGAAATGACATCGCTGGTTTCTAACTCTCCTCCTCTGTTTTCTGTCCTCGTCCACGCCTTGTAGGTCCAAATGAATACTTTATAACTGCCTTCATTGCTGATATTCGTATCTCATTATTTTTTTACGTAAACGAATGCATGTTTTTCTTTTCCGAGCTCACAATTATCTAAATGGGTGGTTTTCATAATGAATTGATATGATGAACTTAATCTGTGCATGGTAGTGAGCTATAACTGTCTAAATCAGCCTCTATGATTCGTTGGCTGAGCACCTAGCGCTGTAAGAAATACTAAACTTTCACTAGAGAGAACAGTCGATCATTATTGTGGTGCTAGATAACTAGTTCAGGTACGAGTGAAAAAATAATTTCATATTGTTGTTACCATTTCTTGATAGAACGTTATTACATTGGAGAATTTCTCCGTATTCATTATGGACATGAGACTGATGGAAAATATACATAAAAAAATTTCATGTATTTGTTTACAGCGTGGAAACTCATTTTTTTTCATGGTAAGAGCGTTAAGCTCTACGAAAAACATTCTGCTATTACTATTTTTATTGGTTACTTGTTGCTAATTTATCACATTTCATTTCAGTCTAGTCTAGTAGGTTAAGTGCATATTTTATACAGCTTTTTATATAGAGCATTTTACTTAAGTAAATTCGAAAATTTTCTGATCGAGTTCGAAAATATTGATGTAGCGTTGGGAATGCTGTTAGAACGGTCCGAGATAAGTGATGCCGTTAATGTGGCAGCAGTTCATTGAATCATACATGTACTGACCCACATGTGACGTGAAGATAATTTCTTGTAAATTAATTGAAATTTGGTTGTAACTTGTTGCTCGTGTAAATCCCTGGCGTCAACATCTGTAGTTACTGACGGTTTTCTTCCTGGGCTGAATCTTTTGGAGTCACTGTGATCGTGGGTAGAGGAATCTAAATGGATCCATGCTTTCTTTTCTGAATTACTCAGCATCTTATGGAAACTAACATGGTTATAGCTGAACAATTCGTATAAGGATTTCACTTGCTTGCACTCAATGGGGATCGGATCTTCTTTCTTAAGCGCTAGTACGTTTTGGTTCCAACTGCCGGAAGGAAAAATTAAGAATCCATTAACTCACTAAACCTTTAGTCGGACCAACTGGACTGATCAGTTCCAGGAAGTAAATGTTCATGTGCTTCTCAATTTTGTCTCTTTAATTTTTGCCATCATCCCCAATAAGATAATTTATAATCCACTTATTAATTCCTTGCGAGGACTCTCCAGTGTCCCTTGAGGACCTAGTGCTCATCCTAAGTTGGGATTTATGATTCTCATTTCGGAGGAGTAAGAGGGTACTAATGGTCTTTGCCCTCGACTTAGAAGACAAGTTGCGTTTTTAAGAAACTATTCCTACACTTAACATCTAGAAGAACTTTTTCTAAAGTCAGCACTGAGCTTTGGTGTACAAATAGAAAGGTGTTTGGAAAGAGTACATGTTTATTTTTCCAAATTAGCATGTATATCTTTCTTTTTCTCTCATGGGAGCGACTAATATTTTTATCCCTTATTGTGTGTCTCCCGATACTTTCTTAGCCTCCTTCTTCATTTTATTTTTTTCTTAGCTTCAACTTTTCATCCTTTTGAGCTGCAGTCGCAAGGCGGTTGCCGGCGAAGTTAAGATTTCACTTATTTTTTATTGCAGATAAAAGTTCTCACAAAGTTTCACGTTGAAGATAACCTGTGCTTAAATATTAAATATAATAAAGACTTATACTACATCACGTAAATAAAGAGAAAGTAGGCTCAAATTAACGACGTACATTGCGGCTGCACGTGTCTTTAGTTACAGGTAAACTGACGTCTTATGTAGCCGTTACATTTTACAGGGAAATGAAGAAGACGATTGAAGAGCGCGCCAAGTTCTTGTGGTCAGAGTCGACCAAATGACTGCAGGCTTGGCATATGAAGCAGTGGGATCAGATCGCAGAGTTCTTGTACCCTCTATTATTCGTCAATGCTGAAGATCGCCACGAAACTGGTAAACCAAAGAGTTCACGCCTATCAAATCAGTATTCAAAAACAGGCCATGTATCAAAGGTAGAAAAATCGAAAGCGTTGATGATACCGGGTAATACCAAGTTGGAGAATTCTGTAGACCAGCGCAAATTGCAAGTAAGTTATACGAATTCAAAGGAAAGTTTTGACCGAAAACTACCTAATGGTCAGAATGCCCTTCCTAAATGGCCTGGGGCTTCTAAGAGAGTTAAATCCCTCGATTCAGTCGCTGAAATTCCTCCGCAGCAGTCAACTCACATCAATCCATGTTCAGAAGAGGCACCCTACAACTCTTTGACAGCGTCCCTAGATGACATAGACGATGGGTTCTCTGAACACTATTTGTCTCCTTATCCTGATCTGTCGGACTCTACGCCTCTCTTGTGTGACTCATCTGAGACCACATTTCCGCCATTTCTTGAACACGATCAGCGAGAAGGAAAAAAATCAGGACTACGCCACAGAGTGAACGCTAAAATTCGATCCATTGGTCCCTTCAAAAAAAGAGGTAGTGAGTTTTGAAATAATGTATTTATCTAGCTTGATATTTACTAAAATGAGCCCCAACATAATTGTGTTCACAGAGTATACTCAACATGAGGGTATGGATGCATAGGCTTTAAAATTCATCGTGATATTTCATGTATCAGCTTTGATGGCGATGAAAAGTTAACTTCTTTTGTGGGTTCTAATATTAGCACATGTTAGTTTATTCGGTCTATTCTACTTGGTAAGAACATTAATTTAAATTTATATTAACTTTTTACTGGCCTCGCGCTGTCGACCAAGGCTTTTGATTCAACAAAACTGTTGAAAAATTCGTAAACAGTGCTTAAATTTCAGCATTGCCCTTCTGCTATCAATAAAGGTAAGATAGATGGGTGTTCAGCATGCTTAATCTTGTTCAAAACCAAGAGATAATGTATTCCCAAGTGACATAAAACTATTTACAAGTTATAGGTATTATAGATATGTAGCATAAATTAGATTTTTCACTTATTTAGCCTGAAACTTGCTAACACTGTGGAAGAAGTGTGTTAGGATTGCGCGCAATGTAGTCTGGGTCAGAGTATAGTTTGAAGGTGACGACTGTGGTAGCATTGCGTGTAATGGAGTCTAGTCAGAATATAATTTGAGGGTTCCTGCATTCAGCGCTGCGTAGTAATCTTGTGCTGCATGCGACGTATACAATCTAACACGTTCTTGTAGTGTTCCTTTACTAGGTTTAAATTTTTTATAGATCGGAACTGGATAAAAGAGATAATACCTATCAATTGAAGATAGTGTACCAGGTAACATTGCCACTTGGCACCTTATTTCATGATGGGCGTGTCCAGCCGGTACTGCCCTTCCACATTACATTGCAGTGGACCAAAGTCACGATCAAGTCCCTCACAAAAACTGCTATCAGAATTTTATTTTTCCTTAGCTGTATCTGTTAAAGAGCGGGATGACAACCACAATTTTGACCAGTCGTGACTCTGCTGGATGAAAATTTATCATTCTAGTAAATCCCTTGCCGCTGCCGAATGACTTCTATCAAAATAAATGTTTTCTGATTTTCATAAAATTCTGCCGCTAACAGGTTCTATGCTGTAATCAAGAATGTAGGCTTAAAAATTTTATTACTGGAACTTTCTAACGAATTGAAAAGAAATTCGTGCCGAGAGTGTCGTAGATTGTGGTGTACCGAGTGATATTCCTGTGTGGATTGAACTCGTGCTTCAGGTACGTTAATTTTATACCTTATACTCGCTATCTATTTCTAAGATTCTTTTTCCAACGTGTCTTGCAGCGGACGTCATTTCCCCACCGTTTTTTTGAAGATTTGTGTCTCGTGATACTTTTCATCGCATTTTTTCTGAGGAAGTGAGCTCACAGTCTTGGAAAAAACTTTATGAACAAACCAAAAGAAAGTGATAATCTTACAAACACGACGTACTGGAGATTATTGGGGGGGGAGGGCTTTCTGTGTTATTGCAATGGCGTGGCAAGTATACAGCTATGATTAATCCAAGACTGTGACTTGTGCTGCATGACTTCCTAGTTTTCTTGCCTCATGAAGCTAAAGCCTCTTGTGTTCTTACAAAACTAAAGCCTCTACCAGCTTGACCAGGGCCAGTTTTCACTTTCTAGTCACTTTTTTCCAGCTCACGAATTCATCATGAGGAATAGGTACAGAAACAGAAGCAGCAATTAGATTCGTTAGGAGCGCTCTTTCAAGCAATTTCTTTGTTTGAGTGGTTGGGACGCAGTGTTACTATTGAATTAGATGCGTCTTCTGTTAAATGTTCGTTTAACTATCCCTGTTTAGTAGAGGACGTAGTTACGCGGCGTCTTTTAACTGTCACTGAAAGTTTAATGTTTATTACTTTTTAGTGGGATTTACGTATAAATTATTCGTGGAATGTTTTAATGGAAGTCATCTCCATCTGACAAGAATTGTCGAATTGAGTTTGTTTCATCATTTTTACTCGTTTAGAAGAGGTTTGGTATTACCCGTTTCTCATCCGAAAACAATCGTGGCATGGTTTCTGTCTCACTTGGTAAAATTTGTTATTACATCAAAAGTTCACCTTGATGATAGAGAAGCTGCGCGCATAATTTGCCCCTCAATTGAACTACAGACTTTCAATAATTGAATTATCTCCGCCACTCGACTCAGTTTTACAATCGACACTTCGGCCCTAAATTGACGGAGGTTTGTTGAGCATGTCCATAGTTTTCACAACTCAGATGTCGCTGACCTCGCGGTCTATAGCCCACGCTTCTCTACTTTATTTAAAGAATGATATAATATGTTTGAACAGTGAAATGTAGATTCAAAACCTCGAAGGGAGAATGGCCGCACAATACGAAAATCGGCTACGGTAGCTCAAATATGTTTTGGATTATAGTCTCACATTGATGAAAAGTGGGACCAATTATGTATTCTTTTATCGAGAAGATTCTTAATACATTCCAATGAGCCAATTATTCATTATTTAGTGTTATATATGAAATTGAATGTGAAGTCGAGGAAGTAGTAGTTCAGTTTGCGAAATTTTTTAATGAGAAATTTTGTATTTATTTCCAAGCCAATTTTTTCGCTTGCTTGACCTCTGAGATTTAGATGTTTTGCTTTCGCTTTTAAATAATGGGTTAAGGATTCTGGTTTTTGAACCTCGAATTCTCTAAATCTGTGACGCTTGATCGTGAAAGGCGATTTTCGCTGACGTGGTGTTCACGCTACCTGTTCAAAAGTCGTAGAGGGAGTAAATTTCTGCGTGCAAGGATACTTGACAGGGGTAAGAGAAATTATTTGTACCAGACAGTTTTCTCAATTACGCTCCTCAGCCTCGTTGATAAGTACTGTATGTGTTAACGTATTTGTAATGTTTGCTATTAATAATATGCTCATATTTGGTGGTATTGTCCACAGCTTAGCTGTTTGAGCCGTTGTGTATTACAAAATGCTGGCACTTCAATACTCATAGTCTATACTTTTTGATAATATCCGTTAAAAGATACCCGTTTCCTATAAAAGTTCAATATCTTTAAATTCAGCAAATGGTGCATGTATGTATTAATGGACTTAATGTATGTAATGTAGTGATAGTATTTATGAACAGTGGATTTTATAAAATATTAATTGACTCAAGCAAAACGTTTAACATTTAATTTCAGGGCATTACCGACATCACTTGTACCTTATTCATTTCAAACTCTGCATTTTATTTCTATCAGTTAATAATAGCTGGTATATGTAATTACCAATAAATACGTCATTCATTGACTTGTCTTTTCTTATCTTGATTTCCTACCAATCTTCATGTTTTGGATAAAAAACATATGACTGCGACTCTTTACTTCTACTTTGTGGGCATGAGAGCTAAATAATTTCGTTTGTCTCTCGCCCCTTACTGCCTGAACCACCTGCCATTCTGTAGTACCGTTCTATCAGCCTTTGTTGTTGTACCGTTATAATTAATTTTGTTGTACCATGATATGCGACGTACGTGGCAAGCAGCAGCGCCAGTGTAGCAAAAGATTGATAAACTTTTAATACTAAGCTGGGTTTGTCCTCAGTTACTGAACAATCCGATGAAGAATGTTCTCCAATATGTTAAATTTTGTTTGTCAGAGCAAATGAAAGAATGAGAATTAATATTGTATGCTTTTAATCAGAATTGGGTATCAAAATAAATGCTTTACCAATAGTATGACTTAAAATTACGAATATGTGAAAAACTCGTTAACTTCAAACTAACTTTAGAGAGTATGATTTTCAGTACACGAATGGAATGCATATTATTTTTGATTATAAAAGCGTTTATCCTTAAAAGATACTAAGTTTCTAAAATCATACTACTCGGCTCGAGATCCTATAATCCTATTTCACCAGAAATACGTGTCTAGCAGATGAAGAATCTGTTCATTCGAATCTTCTTATTTCAACCCCTTCAGTCACAGCCTAAAAATACAATGATTTTCAACGAAAAACTTTATTCCTTTGTTCCTCTTCATAAGCAAACCACATGGACTAAGAGAAGGCAAAAAAATCGAAATTTTAATTTGTTCAAAATTGCATGTCCAATATGTTGGCCATCATGACTCGAAGTGAAATTATTTTTGCATTTTAAAGGGTATCCAATACATTGAACCAGGGGACTGAAGGGGTTAAGTTAGTGGCAGCTCCCGTGAGACTCTAAATCCCTGACCAACACTAGCTGTAGTTATGCAGCCTCCGTCAAACCTTGTTGGGATCCGCGAATTGCATTCAGAACATCGTGATGACTGTCCTGATCGCCTTGCCTTGTTCCATGAGCGTAAAACCTTCGTTAATCTCACAAAGAGGTTTCGTGAAGGTGATGAACTCGTCAACCAGGAGCTTTTTCTCTTGATAATCTCTGATGAGACGCGGCATGCTGGACCTCGACTTCCACCCTGCGCATGGAATAGGAATTGGATCTTCAAAACTTTAAAATGAAATTACCAATGTTTATATTGAATACAGCATAAAAATAGAATAAGGTATTATGATTATTAAATCGGAAGTGGAGGCTTAATACTAATGAAGGTTGATGTTACGTTAAGAAGGTTGTAGACATGAATTGTGTAATTTTCTCTTCTACATCCTGTGCCGGTTGGTCTACTTACTCTCTCAAAAGTAAATAGTTCGTTTACGCTGTGGTCCTGAAGTTGAAAACTGTGCTTCGTCTTCAAAAACTACTACGCAATGACAATACATGGACTGGCGTACAGTGTATGACATGAAATTTATTTCTTTACGAGAAGCTTTTTCCCGGTATGAAGAAAAGAAAAATGCCATTTGTTATCAAAGAAATGAGACGAAACCACGATTGGTACGTTAGTAACGATGCTCTTGAATTTTTTACCTAATATAAAGTATCTCAAGTTCGTAAAACTCGAAGTCTTTTTGTACCAGAAACCAGTTGATTCTGAGAAAGGAACAAGTGCTCTGTGTCGGTGTTAAACATTCAAGACTCGCACATTATGGCACTATTCAACCTTAAGTGATTATTCTGAATATAATCAGTATTTATTCTAGGCGTGGTGTTCCTCTGTTCAATGCTCTAGATTCAGTTATTAGGATAATGATTGAAGTTTACAACGAATACATTTGGCATCCCTAAAACTGACGATCGAGTATTTCTGCAATGGGCTACTCAATGCCCAATATTCTTGGGAGATATTTACGAGGGAAAGTAAATATTTTGGTTACTTTTTTGGTCAAAACTTTCATCCCGAACACAAACGGTAAAAGTAGAAACAGTCTTACCGCCGTACAGAGATCCCTTCCAAGATCTGCCTGTGAGGAGGTTGATGGGTGCAGTGCTGATCTCTTTATTCGCCGCTGCCACGCCTATCACCACAGCCACTCCATTGCTCTGAGACATAAGGGAAAACGATAGATCATTCTTTCGTGTGACAAAATAAGTATCTCTGACGGGTGTTCGTGTCTGAGGCCAATCACACACTCCCACCATTTTCTTCCCGTCACTAAGTCTGGGATTGGTTGAACGGAGGTGGAGGAAGCTGTCTTTATTTTGATGAAGGCTTTCAAAAATTGTTTCATTAATCCAAATTCATGTGCGGTGGAGGAAAGGCTACGTCTCTGTACAAGAGAATCATCGATGATATTAGATACGGTACTTTACAATTGTTGATTGTTATTATCCTCCATTCACAAGCTCAACTTTTCATGTTCCGAATTCTGTACATGTCAATAAAAAAAAATTACCTTTGACATAGATGTATGGCATAGATAGCATTTACCTCCACATGACCTAAAATGTAGCCTGACACTACCTTTGTTTTTCTTTACACATATAAACAACATACAACAGCTGGATTCAAACAACGGCTGGGGGTTTTAATTCAAATTTAAAAATTAAGTGCTTCATCGTTCCCAATCTCTTCACTTAACACAAATTACCAACCTCTAAGTTTGGAAAACAACCTGAACAACAAGGAAAACAATGACCCAAAACTCCGAGCAATGAGCAACTCACGACAGAAGTACGATCCTACACCTATAATGGCCCGGCCCATGTACGACATACACAATGCAATTATCTACTTACACCTGCAGTCCAACACAAACAGATTCACTCGTTAGTTCTTCACCATTTGTCTTCAAAGTGGTCGGCCATATTGCCATCATAAGCTGCTCATTATGCCACAAATTTATAAAGTATTGACGTTTATGAGTGAACTTAATGGATGGCTTCTCAATTAGATAAAATAAGTGAATTAAATTCAACATGAGTAATAAATTAAACTATCTCTTTTAAGTTCGATTTCACTTGTAAATTATCTCATGGTTAAAGTCAAATACTCTATACAGGTAAAAATACAGTTGATGGAAACTCAGGGCGGGCGAGTTAGACCTCTGCTATTAATGTCAGAAAAATAAGTATCAACTTGTGTACAACATGATTCCATTTGGTGTAGTACATCTGTATAAGGCGCAAAGCCATCCTAAAGGTCCATGGTACGTTTTCACCAAGCAGCATCACAAATGGAACATGAAATGTCACCATAAGGCACCATCTCATACATTTACATGATTTAGTATCCTGACCTTTCACCTGCCATCGTGCTCATTGGTTCTTACCAGGTAAGTAGACTCAAGCCCCCAACGTACATGTTGGATCTCACCACCACAACTCACAGGGTAAGTGGACTCAAGAGCTACCCTCATCACGTCCACATTGCCGATGCACTCAAAGGTGAAGTCACAACCTCCGTCTGTCATCTCCTGCAGCACTTGCTGGATCGGCTGCGTCAACTTGCTGGGGTTGATGAACTCCGTCACTCCGAAAACTTTTGCTGTTCATCAAAATAGAAAACTACTCATTCAAGTAACATGCTTCTAGAGCGTAAGATGATCAAAAGTGTACCAGAATTTTCACTCAAATGTAATAGGTGTGGTACTAGAAAAAATTAGCTTTTTAAAGCAGGAGCAAGCATAGCACAATGTAGCTCATATCAATTGCATTATAATCGAATTCTGGAGTAAGTTAAACACATCTTCCCGGGATATAATTACATCTGAAGTTTTTGATTAAGATCTAACATTTTGTATTTTATTTTTGTTGAATATTAGTGAAGAAAAACACTAGATATTTCAACAAGTTGATGTAGAATCCATCGCTAAATTCGCCAAAATCTATCCCATGAAATAATTCAAACCAAAATAACTAAGCCTCATAAAATTTCAAACTAACTTGACACTTCAGAATTAATATATGAAATTCATCTCTAGACATGCTAGTTAGTAAATGCTTTGGTTATTTTATTCGTAGATATGCATGCTCTTAATGAAAGCACTTATGCTAAAAAACTATGGTTAACCCTGAGTTAATTTTAAGGGTAAAATTTATGGACTAATAAATAATGAAGAGAATGACATTTACACATCTCAAACTTGTCGTCATTGATGTCAATGCCAATGATGCGTCCAGCTTTTTGAGCCTTGCACCCCAGCGCGACAGCGAGACCTATTCCACCAAGGCCCCAGATGGCGCAGGTGGAGCCTTCTGTAACCTACGGAGATAATTGACGATCAGACAAGCTGCAATAAAAGTTTCCATTTCATTTGATAACTTCAACTCTTATAATTTAATTAATCACGTACCTATAGGCAAGCCATGAATTGTCTACTTCTTAGTACATCGACAAGCACTTCAGTAGACAAAAAAGTCACCTGGGCGGTGTTGATGGCGGCACCGTAACCAGTGCTCACACCGCAGCCGATGAGACAAACCTTCTCCAGAGGCACGGAGGTCGGGATCTGCAAGTATAGAATAGAATATGGCCTCAGAAATGAGCCGAGTGGTTCTTTCCTAGGCTGCTACCAAAAACTCGTACTGTTTCAAGCTTAGGTGTCGATCACGCACAGGCACCAGGAGTAAAGTAGGATAGGAAGAAGAGTAATAGTGATACTAACGGTCATAATTTTTACGGAATGATTACTCAGCTCACGTTCCACAATAATTATATGACTCTTGCCACATCTTTTTTTTATGATTCTTAGTATACAATTGTTATAAGAGTAGAACTCATGGTACATTATCATTACAGGGACGCGCAACACAAGAAGTACATGACTCACAATTATTACCTGGCACAAGGAGGACGGGATCAGTTGCTGGAAGCATACTCACTAATCTTGTGATGTTAGCATTACAAATTGAAAAACCAATGTATGTATACGTCATATATATCTGATTGGAATTAAGTTTCTTTCTTTCTTTGTTCTGGGGTGATATGTTCAAGCTGTTGAAGATGCCTTTCGTAACTGAGATCATGAAGTTCTGGAATAATTTTTGTAACTTTGAGCTGAATTATTTCAATTTTGTTCAAGTGTCGTCACAGGGTTGGAGACCAGGGTTGTACAGCATATTCCACATGTAGCCGGCGAGTCCTTTATTGAAGGGTGATAGACTATAAAAAGTAATCCGAAACAGTAGCAATCACGATGGCATCTGCAATTGCGATATCAATGACAATAGCAATAGGAACATCGTTAAGTGAAAAAATTGCGCATTAAAATAGTAGCTATAATTCAATTCGTTCAACAGCGTCTGAAAAGTATACTTGATTCAACACAATTTTTGGAATAAATGTGGTATAAAGCGCGCAAAAATAAATTGCTGATGAGTTACAGAAGTTATGTTTCTAGGAGCATTTCCTTACGACAGAGGGTGCATCACCAAATGGTAATTGGAATTATCATCAGAGCAGCCGTTCTATAAAGCAACGAACTTTGCACAGTCCGGTGGCTGAAAATAGAATTATCTTTCTATAGGTGACGTTAAGAATAACACGTATATTACGAAAAAACTGAATAATTAGAACAATAAACAATAAAACTGATGAAAATCATACCTTGACTACACTGATCTCATCAACGACGGTGTACTGGCTGAAGGTAGAACAGCCAATGAAGTGGTAGAGGCTTTGACCCTTGCAGGTGAACCTCGAGGTGCCCTCCATAGGGGCTCCATTGTTTGTGATGGGTATTTTCTCACAAAAGTTGGACGTAGGAGCTTTGCAAGCCCGACATTCCTTGCATTCAGGGATGTACAGAGGAATCACGTGGTCGCCTGAGGATAGTAAAGAAAGGAATTTCACTTTCAGGGATGTACGGAGGAATCAAGTGATAGCCTGGGGATAGTCGTGAGAGGAATTTTTACTGTGGTATCTATGAAGAGAAATGACGGTTTCTAGTAATCTTAATAGGAGTAACTTTTCACTGTTCGACACTATAATCAGCCACAAGTATTCGTTAATTGAGAACCTTCATGACAAAGAAACAAATGTCAGGTTCTTGCTTTTAAGTTTGAGAAAATGATCTTCCTACGCACCTGGTTGCACGGTTGTGACACCCGGCCCGATGCTCTCAACAATGCCTGCTCCTTCGTGACCAAGAATAATTGGAAACTTAGAAAAAGCTCCTGGAGGCTCAAGTCCTTTTAGCACGGAAGCGTCCGAGCGACACACGCCGGTGGCCACTATCTGTAGCACCAAAAAAAGAAAACTTTAATTCTATTGATCCTTTGAATTGGAGCAAAGCATTCCTGGAAAATAATTGAGTCTAGTTTATGTCAAGGCCAATGAATTAATTCATTTTTTTGCCACGAACCTCTTCGCTTAGTGAACATAGAACGATTTAGATTTTCTAATTTAGCAAAGCACAGTATTTATTAAACCACAAAATCACTTGAAAATACAATAATACAAGTGTCAGAGGAGACTGCCTAATTGATGCAGGAGCGCGACACATTCAGTGCTCACCTTAACTCGGATCTCCCCTTGCTTGGGCGGGGCCACTTCTATGTCCTCCACCACCAGCGGCTGCTTGGCGGCCCAAGCCACAGCAGCTTTACAGCGAATTACCTACACGTCAAAATCAAGATTATCTACACGTCAAAATACGAACAAATAAAACAGTAAATAATAAGATACTACAAGACAGTGAGCAAGTACGAGTATATGCAGGTGACAAAGGGCAGAACAAGTAAAAAAGGGCAATTAGGGAACAGAATTAGCAACCAAAGAAACTATGTACCAGAAAATATAAGGACTTATTAACTGGTAATGAAGACACATAAATAATTAGTGAAAGAAATTAACTGCATTGGCTAGAAATTACGGTCCTTCGAGCGATGTCACTGAATTCCTCGGAATACAATTGTAAAGTAGGGGAAAAGTTTAAGAAAATCTTAATTTTGGTTCGGAGAAGGAGTTTTAAAATCAGCCAAAGTATTTACATTTTTACAATTTGTTGAAGGGTCTCTAGCAAATTGAGTCAAAGAATGGGTAGTTTAGACCTTCATGTTCGATTTTATGAAATAATCCATAGGGTTTTGGTGAATGCAGTAAAGTTACATAATATTTCCCGTCTAAAGATGTGAACTGCTCAGACAGACTTTGCACATTTTATGTCATACTTTAGAAATCGACGCAAAAAATCATTAAATTTTCTTGCTCTTCGTTTCGTGTAAAGTTTTTCCTTTTAACTTTGCTTACTTCCCTTAAATATTTCACAATTATTTTTCGAATGTGAATTTTTCACTAACAAATTTTTTAATTTTAACATTTTTGTGCACTCCAACTACTCGTACACGATGAAAGATACTCGTCCGTAAGAGTTTGTTGGAGGCATAATAAATACAATTGAAATAATTCATCACCATGATAAGCATATCGAAGCATTCTGATATTTATAAACTTTAACGACCTTTATCGAATGATTATAAATCGTGACTCTTTTTAACAAGTTTCCTGCGATTGCCTAACCGGTGCAAATTTTCACTTTGAGACCAATGTCACAAGAAGGTTCTGTAAAAGTTACACCTAAAATAACTTAACACGTTGCCTCCGATTGCCTGATTGGTGTAAAACTTCACTTTGTACGCATAGTCACTAGAAGGATCTGAAAAAATTACAGAACCTAACTTAAGTGGTACACATACGTACCACTTAGGTTAGGTTCTGTAATTTTTTCAGATCCTTCTAGTGACTATGCGTACAAAGTGAAGTTTTACACCAATCAGGCAATCGGAGTCAACGTGTTAAGGAACTCACCGATGGGTCCCTTTGCAGGAAATGTGTTGAGAAAATTTAGTTCACAAGGCAACTACAAAAAGAAATAACTGAGTGCCTTGGCACTTATTGGAGACTATTAATGGCTGTAAATGCAAGATGGAACTTTATGATTAGATAAGATGGGTAAAAATAATCTTTTAATTCAGCTTTGAATGTACATAATTTACATAATTAAATTGCTGAGAAGTGAAATTAATAGCTGACGAGTTAAATTTCCGGTGATTGACATTTATGTCTCTTTTCACTCACATGTTACTTCTTAATCAACATAGAAATCTACAAAAACGATAAAGAGCAGAAAAGACTATAAAGTGAGACTTTGAGAGCAGAATAAATTAAATATATAATGAAAACAGAATGTTACACACGAGTTTTGATTTATCACTCACTTTTCCTTCAGTAGACATCGTTGGGAGAAAGTACAGTAATACAATTTCTGTGGATCAATAATAAAAATTATCTGCAAATCACAAAGGAATAAAAATTATTTAACATTTTACGAAGATGTTGCATTCATATTGACTCAACTATTTTGCATATAAAATTTTATAAGATTTTCACAGGAATTTAACTAATGTTGAATTGGATCTAATTTTTATTCCTGATTTATACTCGCCCCTTTAATTGGAAAATGACATCTGCTCTCTACCTCAACAATTTTCAGTGTTACATGATACCTCCGCTTTATGTTAAATCCAACACCGCACTGAATTCTACTGATTGTGCAGAACGTATTAAAAATTCACATGAAGTGGGAAAAATATTGCTGAGCTTGATTGAAACTCTTTACTAGTTGCGCTTGTACAAGAATGTAAATAGTACTTCAAATACTGTACACAAGTTTAATTTTTCAACATATTTTTTCTTTGAATGGTAGAAGTTTCAAAAGAGTAAGATTTATCCTACAAGTTTATCAATGATGAAGTCCAGGTCTGAAACTTGTAATCATTTCCTCAAACTGAAGTTTATTACCATATTTTAGAAAAGCTCTGATTCAGTCATGGTTTGATGAAACAGTTGAGTAAATTTGAGTGTTTTGAAGCTCTGAAGTTTGACTGATATGTTAACACGTTGACTCCAATTGCCTGATTGGTGTAAAACTTCACTTTGTACGCATAGTCACTAGAAGGATCTGAAAAAATTACATAACCTAACCTAAGTGGTACACATACGTACCACTTCGGAGTCAACGTGTTAAAAGAGTACAGCCTTTTATTAAATTACCGTCTGTAGTTTACGCCACAGAGGACAACGTAAAGGCTTTTTTGTAACGACCATCAGTAGTTTACATCAAAGAATACAACGTAAAGGCTTTTCTTGTAACGACCATCAGTAGTTTACATCAAAGAGTACAACGTAAAGGCTTTTCTTGTAACGACCATCAGTAGTTTACATCAAAGAGTACAACGTAAAGGCTTTTCTTGTAACGACCATCAGTAGTTTACACCAAAGAGTACAACGTAAAGGCTTTTCTTGTAACGACCATCAGTAGTTTACACCAAAGAGTACGACGCAAACGTTCCGACGATAAAAACTGAGTAAGGAAATAAGGATCGTTGTAAATTTCAGACACTGAATAGGAATTTATGTCTCATCTGCTTTGACCCTAGGGGATCAAGAATGATACAATTTGCATAACAAGGACTAAACCTTCGCTCGAAGCTCACAGGGGGCGCTGTGTGGATATGGACCCGAAAGAAATTCGAATGAAAACCGATTAATTTGAAATAAAACTGCTATGGTCTGAAATAAATTACGGTGTTGTATTGTCGTACATAATGTCTGCAATGCTTTTATACAGTGTTTTAGATAACACACTAGAGTGTCTACAATGCACTTAAGTTTAAATTTAGAACACTACACGTATCAAAATTGTAAATTATAGAACGTCCTCGAAAAACTCTCTGGAAAACCATGTCACTTCCCAAACAAAGGGAAAAGTAAAAAATCAAGTTATTTTTTCTACAAATTTGAAGTCAGAACAGGCTCATTTAACTAGCAATGTAAACTTTTTCCCCGAAGATCTCTAGTAACTCTTAACCCTTTAGCGACCAATTTGTTTTTCTAGTTTCTACGTCTAAGCTCACAAAGACAGTCTGTACACTGAAACAATGAAGCACGCTGAGAGCCAGGCAGCCAAAAGAACGACGCTGTAACATGCCGCCGCGTTCAAACCTAGTAGCAACCTCATATTGCTCACTGTTTAATTATTAGAACAATTCTCCCAAAGACCGTGAAAGACCACCGAATTGTCCTTTTAGTCGCTAAAGGGTTAAGAATAACTAAAATGACAACATTTAACTAGAAAACCTGACAGCTTAAAAAATTATCAAAACCTTGTCTGACTCGAGCATTGAACGGAAAACCTAAACGAGGCAAATTAAATATTACTATCCCCTACTACCTAAAGCTAAACAGTCAAGTACAACTTTCAATAACTATCACATGAGTGGCACAGAAAACAAATATTGGAATACTCTAAAACGACATCTAGCTACGAAGTACACTTTGTTCGCAACCTTCTACAGCAACTTCCAGTTTTCAATTGACTGTCTAAAAATCAAAACAAATCGGAAAGTACTGAGGTATACCGCAAAAAATAGTCGATCTCAATGAAACCTGTTCTCATTAACAATTGTTTCTTGCTTCTAATTGCATATTTTTTTAATATGTTCGCTCTGTAGTTGTTAGTGCTAATGATAAGATGGAACTTCAAATATTCTTCGTTATCTTTTGAATTAAATTTACTCTTTACTACGTTGTTTATTATAATGCGTAAAAAATGATTTCACAGATTATTGTTGCGAAACGATATAAATACGTTATTCTAGGAAACTGCATCATGCGTGGTACGTTGCACATTGAAGGATCAAAAATTAAATAATTATACATTACAAATACTTCGTTTTTGTGGTGTTTAGTTTCCAAATACAGCAGATGGTCACCTTCTTAGTCAGCGGCGGTGGCTGGACTAGGCGCTGACCGCCGCGAGCAGGTAGTAATCCTTCCAGCAGGTACAAGATGGACTCGAGGCTTAACAACTCCAGTTGCCATACCACTTTAAAGCGTACTACATCTTACACAAAGAATCCGGTTCCTGGAGACGCAAAAAGCCTCTCATCCAAGATAAGATCCCACTAATAAAAAGTACTGAGTGTACAGAGAACACGTACGCAAGATACCTGGGGATATCAATGTTGACTGAGAGTTGGAAACATTATCTACATATATACTTGAAGAACTTGGTATTCGCAACACCTCCAAAAGACTTGGAAGGTATGAGAGATAAAATTACTCATCACGTTAATGTGCTTAAGGAAAATCCTGAACTTATTAGAGGAGTGATGAAGAAAGTAAAAGAAAGATGTCAACATTGCTTAGAAAAGAATGGTGGACAGTTTTAATAGGTAGAAGATGATGCAAAAATGAAGTGTTTGTTATTTCGTTATTATTTGTTTTAGTTATTAATTTCTAACTATAAATGTTTATTTTTACCTTTTCAGCAATATTTTCAGATAGGTTTGAACTTTTTTATTGCAGAAGGAATATTTCTGTTGCTCCGCGCAAGGCTCAAATTGGTTGTCTTTCCTGTGATGCATATTCTGCAACAACTAAAATCTGTATCAAAATAATATTTCACAACTGAATAAAAAATGTAATTCCGAAGAAATTGATACAATGAGATTTTTGTACTTACGTTAACGAAAGAGTAATAAACATTCAAAACAGTGTATATATTTTTTGGGGAACCCTGTATATTAATGAAAAATATTTATTTAAATACAATAGTTCGTCGTAAATCTTTAATACGTTCATCTTTATAATAATTTCAAATTAGTCAGATCTAAATCGTGGAATTTCTACGGGAACTGTCTTGTAGAAGTTGAAAATTCGAACGAGTCGAAAAACCGTTGATTTTCTCATTCACAAAACAGTTATTCAGGGAAGTCAATGATCAAAATTAACTTGTATACAGTTTAAAGTTTAACCCCTTAACGTAAATTGTTTTAAAGCATGCATAACGTTTTCACCTCTCATGGTATTTTGCAAGAAGTTCGTGAAGTTAGCAATAAAATTAGGTAAATTCTTTTAAACTCATCATTCATTACGCTGCATCTTCTTTTCACCACCGTGATTAGTTTCTTTCCGAGAGTTGTAAATTCGTATGTTGCTTCGACCATAGTGGTGAAACCAAACGAGACAAATCACCGGCTGATTTACAAGAGTATGTGTACAGCTGTTACTATAAGAGCACCGACTAATTAAAGGTTATTTATTGAACACTTATTTATTTATTGAGTCCGTTTTTATTTAATATTTTCCGTTATCATCTTATATTATAAAATAAATCTTCTTTCTGTTATCATATATCATTATAGTATCCATTTAATAGTTTCCGTTATTATTTCATTTTCTGTCCGTTCTAACAGGAACGGACAGAAAATATCTATCCTGGTTAAAATCTTGAGTTTTCCAACCAGAAACCAAACATTCACTGACCTAGCATTTTACAAAAATGTTGTTCCGAAACTGTAGGCATTAAAATTATAAGAATGAGTACTATTATCCAGTGGACTAGAGCCAAGCTTTCTCAAGCTGGAGTGCGAGATAGCATTCCAGGAGGTGCGATGTAACATTGCGAGAAGGTGTCATGAAATTGGATTAAGTGAGGTGAAATAGGGTTAATTATTACAGAGAAAATACTACTTTGTACACCAATAATCCAGTAAAAGTCTTCAATTCTTGTTATGATAATATTAAATAACTATTATAGTCATGCGTTCTACATTCCTGACAAGGAGAAGCAGTTACGAGCGTCAGAACAGATGTGGTCACAAGAGCGGTGTTGAGTTACTCAATTAACTTGGAACTAAAGACTGAGCGCAGATCTCAAGAAAAGCTCATTCTGAAATGACATATCCGAGCTTGATAAGCAAACGTGTGTTGAAAATAAATGTTTGTTTGAACGGAAAAAATATAGACCATTCGACTGCGGTCACATGAAAGTGTCAAAAGTGTCATACACACAATTTCACTTAAACTTAACCCGGGTTAAAAAATGTCAAGAATAATTTCGTTTTAAACCGGAAAATACTGAAAAATGATAGGAGAGACTGGCTTCGATAGGTTGTCTTCATGTCTCAGAGACGACAAAAAATAAACCGGCTAATGTTTGATCATTATTGTCGGAGGGAAAGTTAAACTAACGAAGTGGAGGCACTGTTTAAGTAGTAGTAGTGCGTTTGAGTTGAATAATGTGATGTTCAGAACTAAAAAAGATTGTTTCGGAGCTCAGTCGGACTCGAGCAACAAAAATGCTTCACTTGCATTCCCTTGCGTTATTCGTCTTGGTGTTGCAATTTAGATGAAAATTACTACATTTTTGAAGGAGCAACGATGGAGTGGGTAGTAGTATAACATTTCTTGTCGTCAATTAAAATAAACTTACATAGATCACTTGGAAATTTCACAGTTTAAAAGTGAAAAAAATAACGATGTTTCGATCCATAATTGCGTTATAAGTTTGATCAGATTTGACTAATTTGAAATTCTTATAGAAGCGAATGTATTAAAGATTTACGACGAATTATTGTTTCAAATGAACAATTTTCATGAATATATGCAGTACTTGCATTCTGTATTTTATCTACCCATAATATGGCCTAGATAGTACCTATAGAAATTTCATAGTTTAAAAACGATAAAATTAAGGACTTATGATATAAAATATATTTTTCAGCTTTACTCGTGCTACTATAAGAATCTGAATATTTATCATAAATACATGCAAAATTTCCATTCTGTATCTTCTATACCGATAACATGGTCGTGTAGGAGAAGAAGGCTAATAACGGGGAAAAATGGCGTATTTTATAGTAATCCGGCGCCTTTGATATCCACAATACAATGTTTATATTACATGTATATCCGTTTTGTTCAATAATTTTTCTTCAGTAATAGAGAGGAAGTAATGGGACAGACACACACAGAGATGAAGATCCACTGTCTTTTATATAAGTGGATATTTATTTACAGAGACAACGTTTGAACATTGTAATACAATTTACTTTATTGATACTCAACGGCCCTAATATTTATTTATGATTGAAGAAATTAATTAATCTGGCCAAGTGTCCAGATTCAGTGGTTTGAAAAAGTGCAAAAGAAAAAGCGCATCATAAGCAACAAAACACGAATTTAAGTGTAACCAAATAAGTTTATTCCAGTGAGGCACATCTTCAGTTTACAGGATTATCTGTGAAAACATCACTCGAGATCATGAAATTTTAATTTGGTTTTGCCTGGGCTTGCTTACAGACTTTCATTTATTTAAGTGCCAAATAATATGCATTAGCATATGTGACCCATGAGATTTAAATAATTTCTTAAATTTAAATTCTAATTAGTTGTTTGTTTTTGAACTTCGAATTCGCGAAGTCTGCATTAGTTAGATCGTGCTGAGATATTTTCAGTGTTCAGGTGTTCACATTACTCATTATACGTTGTGGAGTTACGGAATTCTCACAGATGGATATTAGATGTTACTGAAAAGATAATTTTACCCATTAGTTTTCTTAATAGCACTTCTCTGTCTTGTTCATAATGTTATGTACCGTAATTCTTTATATGCAGTATTTGAAGTGTTCATTATGAAGAAAGGCCCACGCTTTTCCGTACCTTAACCAGCTGCTTTTGTTGTACGGTTATGTCGGCCTCCATTATGGTACGGTTATGCTCACCTTTATCGTTGTACGGTGATGCCTGCCTTTATCGTTGTACGATTATGCCTTCATTTACCGTTGTACGTTTATGCCTGCATTTACAGTTGTATGGTTATGTCTGCTTTTATCGTTGTACGATTATGCCTACATTTACCGTCGTATGGTTATGCCTGCATTTACCGTTGTATGGTTATGCCTACATTTACCGTTGTATAGTTATGCCTGCTTTTACCGTTGTATGATTATGCCTGCATTGACGTTGTACGGTTATGCCGGTCTTTGTGGTATCACTGATACTTGCCCATGCAGTCACGGTCTGTTTGTGCCTGACTATTGACAGCTAGAACATGTCCAGCAGCTGCTACACTGGACGCTTGGCGTAAGCCGCACCTCAACCACGCTCATCGACCCACCGCTACGAGCCTCCACTTCAAGTTGCAGCGGGAAGGACGGGGATCTCATTTAAAGCATCACTACTTATGTGAAGATTTTATCGATAAGCATCATTACTACTTATAAGATGTTAGCATTAAGAATTTAAAACCCAATGTATATATACTGTATTCTCTATTGGAAATAAAATTCATTTATTATATACAGGGTGTCTCAAAAAAATGTACTCACCCTTTAACCGTTGCTAACATGCTGTCTTCTTTGTGTTGCAGGTGTGAGGTTCGAACCTTTGCGAACATGATTAAATTTTAATCATGTTCGCAAAAGTTCGAACCTCACACCTGCAACGCAAAGAAGACAGCGTGTTAGCAACGGTTAAAGGGCGAGTACATTTTTTTGAGACACCCTGTATTTGTACCGTCATACATGCCTTTGTTGTACCCTCATGCATGCTTTTGTTGTGCCGTTATACCTGCCTTTGTTGTGTCACCATACACGAGGTATTTGGCGTTGAGTGGTGCCCGTGTTGCTAAAATTGAAGAAACTTTTAATACAGAGCTGGGCTTGACGCTGTTTATGGACCAATGGGATGAAGGCTGTCTTCCAATCTTTAAAATTTATTGAATTTTATTGTTCAGAGATAATAAGTGCACAAAAAATTAAAAATGGTTGCTTCTAACTAGTTTCGAATATCTGAAGAAGATGCATTTTCATTATTAAGATTAAAAGTTTAAAATATATTACAGACTCGTAGATTCACGAAGCACTCACTTCTAGAAGTATTTTTCCAGGACGTAAATGTGAGACATGATTTCATTATCAAAATTTGTATCCATAAAGAATACTAATATTTTGGAATCATGCAACTACACGCCTCGAGAGTTCTATTTCACCAGGAATTTGGTTGTTAGATAAAATATCTCTTCACACAAATTTACCTCCTCTAAAAAGTAAAGGGTCGCTCTCGTAAAACTTTAAAAACGCTCGGCGAACACAATAAAATATAATGGCTAATGTCTACCTATCCCAGCAGGCTCACTTATGAAATCCAGAAGAACGTTAGCTTTTTTATGCTACCTCCGTCAATCCTTGTTGGGATCCGCGAATTGCATTCAGAACATCGTGATGACTGTCCTGATCGCCTTGCCTTGTTCCATGAGCGTAAAACCTTCGTTAATCTCACAAAGAGGTTTCGTGAAGGTGATGAACTCGTCAACCAGGAGCTTTTTCTCTTGATAATCTCTGATGAGACGCGGCATGCTAGACTTTGACTTCCACCCTGCACGTAGGATAGGGAATTGACCATGAAACTATGAAACAAAATTTTCAGGACCCAACTGTATTGATATTCAGTATAAAATTATGAATAGACTAAACACATCATGGTTATTCAATCTGAAGTGGTCACGACACTAATGCAGGTTGGGGTTTCACTGAACGGATGCAACGATGAATTTCAAAACTTACCCTTCTAAATCCTATGCTGGTGTGTCCGCTGGTCTTCTCAAGACTAAATATTTCTTTTTCGCAATGGGTTAGAAGTTGAAAGCTGTTATTAGATCTCAGAAGACTACTGGCTACTGTGGGAAACTCTTTTAGAGCAGCTGTTTTTCCAAGATATAAGATTAGTTTAAATAACTTCAATATTAAAGGACTTGATGTCGAGAGTGTCGCAACGAATTGAAAAAGGGAAGATTTATAACTATTCGTACAGAGGCTCTGTGAGAAACACCTCAATACGATAGAAAAACAAAGATTAGATGAAAAAACTGAAGTAATAAGGCCATACATATTGAAGGCACACATTACCAGCTCTACTCAGCGTATCTTATACAGTTGCGTTTATTCCTGATGTGAAAGTAGGAATATATGATCTGTCATCTCAGCAATACGTTGAAACTACTATTGACGCTTTTTTAAATGTATGTGTTGAATTTCTTGACTAATGAAAGTATCTCTAGGACTTGTTTGATTTGATTTGATTTATTTGATTTATTCTTTGTATGAAGAACGCTGATACTGTTACTGCGTGTTGATGTACAATTTGTACCTATTCAACTCTAGCATATTATGACACCATTCATATTTGGCATGGTATAAAGTACGAGTATTTGTTATGAGTATGGTGTTCATTCATTGAATGGTAAGTTTAAGACTCTAGATATAGCAATTTTTGATAATTTGATAATTACAATGAATTAAGTTGAGAATCACATAAAACTGACGACACTGCTGTAGTCTGTCACCCAATTTTCAATGTTCGTAGGATTTTTTTACTATTTAAACTTAACATTTGCCTACTTACTTAGATATGTCTTTCATCTCTAAAAAACAGAAAAAGCAGAAATAGTCTCACCGCCATACGCAGATCCCTTCCAAGATCTGCCTGTGAGGAGGTTGATGGGCGCGGTGCTGATCTCTTTATTCGCCGCTGCCATACCGATGACCACAGACACTCCAGTGCTCTGGTACATGAGAAAACGATAAATCTGTAGTGAGCACTCCAATAATCACTCGTCAGTCCCAACCCTCAGACATCTCTTATCTCACAACAGACATTGAATATCTTTATATTTTATCTTACTCGGCGTGAGCGCCTGAGGGAGCAAGAGAAGTCGAGGAACCCAATAGGAGAAAAAGCAATTAAAGGTAGGATGATTTTAATAGTTTGTATTTAGGCATTTGAATATTCTATAAATTCTTGATTCTTCTTTCTTCGATGCGCACGTCTTGACGGCGAGTACTGCCGTGGGTTATTTGAGCCCATCCTGTCTGCAGATAGGATGGCTGGTTTCTGCTTCCTTTGCTCTGCTGTTAGCTGTGTATTGAGTTCTTCAGGTGATGAGAGTTCTTGGTGGAGATGTTACCTTTGAAAGCACTTGATAGGGAGTCCGTAAAACAGAGCGTTGCAGCCTCATTTTATCATATGTATAGGGCGATTGGCTGGGCGCTGCTGCCTGAGCGGGATCGCTCATTGGTCGATGTCATGCTTCCAAGTGAAATAGAGCCTAGCCTAATCACTGTATTAACTTCCGTTGTCTTGTTCTCTCATTGGTCGATGTAGAACTTCCTCTCGTAACAGAAATCTAGCCTCGTCGCGGTATTCGTTCGTAGTGATTCACTACAGATCATTCTTTCATGTGACAATGTAGGCATCTCTGAGGGGTGTTCGTATCTGAGGCCAATTAAACACTCCCACCATTTTCTTATCGTAACTAAGACTGGGATTAGTTGAACGGAGGTGGAGTTTTTATTTTGATGAAGGCTTTCAGAAATTGTTTCATTAATCCAAGTTTCATGTGCGGTGGAGGAAAGGCTACGTCTCTGTACAAGAGAATCATTGATGATGTTCGATACGGTACTTTACAATTGTTGATTGTTATTTTCCTCCATTCACAAGCTTGGCTTTTCTTGCTCCAAATGCCGTAGATGTTAATAATAAACGTTACCTTCGATGCTGACATGTGCTTTCGCTATAATGAACATTAACATGAGAAAAATACATGACACCGTCGTTTTTCAATATATGTACTCTTAATTTTAGTGACTGACCGAACATACAGACCTATGAATTTGTGTCAAGGGATACTAATATGTCAAATTTTTTGCGTGAACGTGGTTGATAGCTCGTAAATAAAATTATATGAATCATTTCATTTTAAATAACCCTTATAAATCAAGTAACAATCTATCTGCTTGAAATTGAATTTCATTTAAAATTTTTAACAGATTGGCCGACTGGTGGGGGCACCCGCTTGCTAGGCAGAAGGCCTGGGTTCTATCCCGACAGCCGCCACGGTCTGTTTGCGTCAGATCATCGGCAGCTTTAAACGTCCAGCAGCTGCTGCGCTGGACCCTTGGCGCAAACCACACCTCAACCACGCTCATCGACACGCCCCTGCGAGCCTCCACTTCAAATTGCAGCACAGGGGACGGGAATCTTGCTTGAAGCATCACTACTACTCTTAAGATCCTATCGATAAGCACCATCACTACACATAAGACGTTAACATTAGGAATACAAAACCTAACGTATATGCACTCTATACTCTACTGGAAACAAGGTTTATTTATTTATTGATTTATTTATCTCGTAGTTGAATTCCAATACTTAGTATTGGTAAAAATACAGTTAACAAGAACTTGGGCTTGGTAAGGAAGACCTTTGGCTATCAATGTAAAAATAATCAATATCTTCTTGTTTATCTTGTGATCTTATTCGGCATAGTAAAAATATCATACTATAAAGCGTGAACACATCTTACACGTTCACGGCATGTTTTCACCAACGAGAATCATTATAAATAGAAAATAAATTTCAACATGGGGCACTATTCTGTACGTGAATATGCCTCAAATTCTTTTCTGAGAAAACTACAAGGCCAGCCGAGAGTACACCTGGCTCCCTATTCCGTCATCTCCCTTGTACATGTTGGATCTCATTGCTAAACTCACCGGATATGGGGACTTTGAACCCCCACCGTACATGTTGGATCTCACCACCACAACTCACAGGGTAAGTGGACTCAAGAGCTTCCCTCATCACGTCCACATTGCCGATGCACTCGAAGGTGAAGTCACAACCTCCGTCTGTCATCTCCTGCAGCACTTGCTGGATCGGCTGCGTCAACTTGCTGGGGTTGATGAACTCTGTCACTCCGAAAACTTTTGCTGTTCATCAAAATAGAAAACAGCTCATTCAAGTAACAGCCTTGGAAACCAAAAGCCGATCCACAGTATACTGCAATTTTTGTTTAGCTGCAATAGATGTGGTACTGGAAAAACTCTAGTTTTCTTAAAGTAATAGGAAAAGATATGGCGAAACGCAGCTAATATTAACAGCTTCATGAGCGTATTCATCAGTAAACTGAATACATTTTACAAGAAGGGACTTTGTATGTGTGAAGTTTTTGAGTAAGAATGAACCAAATTGTATTTACTTGTTTAGAAATTTTCAGAGAGAGACCATCAGACACAGAAACAAGATGCGCAAAGACCCATTTCTAAATTTACTAACATCTATCCCATGAAATAACTACAATTTAAAACACTTGAACGTCGTAAAATTTCGAACTAAAAGGCTACTTGTGAATTAGTGTATCAGACCTACCTTTAGATATGCTAATTAGTACCTATCACTATTTGATTACAGTTTTTAGGTAGGCATCCTCCTAATTGCTAAACTTAAGCTAAAGAAATGAGAATGAATCCTTAGCTCATTTCTTTGCCGTAATTTAAAAAATTTAATTAGTGAATAATGAAGAGAATGAACAACGCCACTTACACATCTCGAACTTGTCTTCATTGATGTCAATGCCAATAATGCGTCCAGCTTTTTGAGCCTTGCACCCCAGCACGACAGCGAGACCTATTCCACCCAGGCCCCAGATGGCGCAGGTGGAGCCTTCTGTAACCTACGGGGATAATTGACGATCAGAGAAGCTACAATATGAGTTTCCATTTCATTTGATAACTTCAACTCTTATAATTTAATTAATCACGTACCTATAGGCAAGCCATAAAATGTCTACTTCTTAGTACATTGACAAGCATTTCAGTAGACAAAGAGTCACCTGGGCGGTGTTGATGGCGGCACCGTAACCAGTGCTCACACCGCAGCCCAGGAGGCAAACCTTCTCCAGAGGCACGGAGGTCGGGATCTGCAAGCAGGTGCCAAAACTATGTGAATTTTTACATCGAAACAATTTGTACCGTTCATAAGGTAAGCAGAAACACAAGCAATGGCAACAGCAGCATCGTAAATTCTGAAAATTGTATGTGAATAGTTACTAGCAGTAGGATAATTTTTTTTAAAGCATTAGCGTAGGACAGGCTGCAAAAATAAATCTTGAATGGGTTCTAAGACTGGGATTCTTCTGGGAACATGTCCATATGACCGTGAGTACATCACCATGTGGTTATAAGAAAAACTCTCGGTAAATACTTTTTACTGACTTGGGTTTTGTGGTTGTTTTTACTTAATTTTCGAATGTTGGCTTCAAATATGATACCTATTTTTATGACACATCAGGTTTTATTTCTATACTAGATTCGTATTATATCATATAATTATGATTGTTAATTCCCTATACTTCATTTGGTCAGAATAACTGAACATGTCTGAAAGCTTAAAACTGCAAGTAGTAATATCAATTCATACGAGAATTCTGAAGGGTCATGTCTACACAATCTCTTTGAATACTCCATCTGTTGTCTACCATCAATTGGGTGTGCCATTGACTTGATATCGCTCCTCCATAACCTTAATATCTTGATTAAAAGGACTCGCCATATCCATCGCTCATGTCTCCAAAATTAACAGGAAATTCACTAAGATGGCTTTTGAAGAAACATATAATTGTACTCAAGTTGCTACGTAAAAGATGAAAGCTATAAAGCAAGGTCTTTGTCAAACTATTGTAGTTCGCAGATTTTATGTTATACCAAAGTCGTAAAATAACAGCAACGACTGCACACCCACGTTTTTTTTTGCGTCAGTCATTGAGCTGTAGGAATTTAGGCATTTCGTTATCTCTCTGATTTGAATTCCATCCATATTATATTACTTAAACCAGGGGTTCGGTCATGCTGCATAAATACCAGATGTTTGCTATTTCCTTGTGCCCTTTATCCATTGGTGTATATTTTCGACACATGGTTTTGTAAATATGTACAGATATTAGGTATATGTTCAATTCTAGGTAGAATCGTTGGGTTTAATGTTGGGTATATGCCAAATTCTTAATAGAATTGTAAATATACCCAACACAAAGGAGGTTCTAGGGATTCGCATGGCTGACACTACAAGTGAATCCAGCAACAAAGCTAGGTTTCCGTTACAAGCGGAAGATCTACGTCAACCAATGAGAGAACATGACAATGGAAGTTAATGCAGTGATTAGGCTAGGCTCCATTACGACCGGAAGCGCCAGTCGGCCAATGAGCAGTCCCACTCAGGCAGCAGCGCCCAGTCAACCGTCCTATAAAACGAGGCTGCAACGCTCTGTTTTCACGTAAAAATAAACCTCAGACCAATCATCCCACCTGACATACGAGCCAAAAGAGCCATTTTCATCCGCCAACTTGACAGCTCTATCGGGAAACTAACACCAGAAGAAATCGCGAGAGAAATAAAGACACAGCAACCTTGGGCAAAAATACTGGAAGTAACAAAAATCAAAAACTACACCCACGTAATAAAAGTCACTTTCTCCGAGATATCCATAACTCAAAAATTCCTCCAAAACGGCCTCCTAATGTTCAACACCAAAATCACTCCCTCACAGATAGAACTAGAAAAATACACTTACATCCAAATCTGCTACAAATGCTACGAATTTGAAGATCACGCCACCTACCAATGCACCTCCACAACACCTAGCTGCTCCGAATGTGCATCATACCAACACACACACCAACAATGCAACTCCCCCACAAAAAAATGTCTCAATTGCAACTAACAGCACCGAACTCTCGCAGCAACCTGCCCGTATAGGAAACAGGTTATACATCAGAAAATGAAAATCAAAAAAACAAGAGACGGAGAAAAATAACCGCACATTCCTTGACATAGCCAAAACTGCCATCCAACAAACTAACCAACCAACACCTGCTCTCACGCTCTCTAGCAACACCCACATCAAACTTGCTGCCCTAGTAATTGAAGCACACATCGCTAGTCTGGCAAAAACTGAAAGTTATGGAACAATCTTATCAAAATTCCTAAAAAGAAACTTCAATATTGACACCTCATTCCCCGACAGAGATTCCCAAAAAATATTCAATCTGTTCATCAACCCCACCCCTGAATCCGAACCTGCACCCACTGCTACCCCTAACACAAACACGGAAACAATCCCCACGCACCAAGACATGGAATCAGAATCGGAACAATCATCAACCGAAACCAATGACATGCAGGACCAAAACTCCGACAACACCGAACCTGAACAACCATGGGAAACGCGCACAAAGAAAAAACCACAAAAAAAGGAAGGAAGCCTGCTCACCTCCCGACAAACAACCGACACCTGACACCTACGAACTCGAAGCCACTCTCGTTAAAAGCGCAACACAACACCCACCGATCCCAACCCACCCCACCAACGACTGGATCATCACTGAACTCGCAAAAACCAACCCGAAAATCAAGGTTGAAATAGGAAAAGGAGACCCCAACGAAGATTGGAAACAGATATATGTGAATAAAATACACCTGAATCAACTCCCAATTTACGCAATCCCACAACAAGACTTTGACGAAATCCCGCACGCGCCTAAAAACCTGACGCACAAAAGACCAAAACACACAACATAATGGACTCACACAACATAATGGACTCACACAACTACATAAAATCCCTCACCATCATTCAACATAACGTCCTAAACTGGCAAAACAACAAAATAGCACTATGCAACATCTACCGACAATACGATCCACACATAATACTACTTAACGCCCACTGCCTACGAGATAACACCACACCCCCATAAAAATATGGAATTACAACACATACACTGCTAACAAAGCTAATGAACAACACGCAGGCACAGCCATAGCAATCAGGAAAGACATCCCATTTAAACTACACGACAATTTCCACACAGACATGCTCGGAGTCACAGTCGGAACTCCGCAAGGCCCCATCACCATAGGCACAACTTACATCCCACCACGCACCAATTACATCAACTACATCGACATACACACACTACTAAGACGACAACATCCTACCTACCTACTAGCAGATATGAACGCACGACACCCTACACTTGGATATAATAACACAAACAATAAAGGAAAACAAATACACTCACTCATAAACAAAAATAAATGTATACACATCGGACCAAACTTTCCCACCTTACTCACTCATAACTCCAGCACCAGCCCCGACATAGTCCTGACAAACACTCAAACATTCCACAACATAAGACTACAACCAGGCCCGCTTACCCCATCAGACCACATCCCCATAATAGCAACCATCACTGCAAACCCCATCCAAATCCCCATCCGCCCACGCCCATCTTTCCACAACGCTAAGTGGACACAATACAAAAGCCTCCTCACCGAACAAACGGTACCACAAGACCTCCTACCGACTCTGGAAGAGATCGATAACCACCTGTCCAACTGGGAAAGACACATCACCGCAGCCTCCAACCAAGCAATCCCAACCATCACTCACAGAACAATCCCGGGAATCAAACCAACACAAGAAACACTCCTGCTCCAAACAAGATACCAACACATCTGCTACTACCTCAGGAGACACGGACATGTATTGTTTTGTGTTGTTGGTTGGGTGTATTTTATAGTTACCAACACTTTACAAAAGTCTAATCTAACTGCCCGTGTGACCTTACTCAAGGTAATAAAGGAACAAGTCAAACAGGAAACTCAGCTTGTATTTCCATGAAATTG
>VCRD01004125.1:54209-72239 GCA_006783055.1 Trinorchestia longiramus
TTGTACGGACATGAACGTGATATAGTTAAACTTTTTACTGCTTTCCTTTGTCTTCGAGGATCATTTAGTTCTGTGTTGTTTGAACTACAGTTGTCCGAATCTTGTTTTTCTTCTTTGCTTTGTTGTTGCTCCGGATATATTTTCAATATGCTTGTTGAATTTTGTATATTGCCAATTTTTTGTTCCAATGTGGTGGTTAGTTCAAGCGTGGCGATGGTCAGTAAGCTCCCCAGCTTAGCTTGCCCGACTTTATTCAGATGGATTCCATCTTTCTTGTAAAGATAATTCTGTCCAGTGTAATGGGACATCAGGTCTAGGTACATGACACCTTTTCCTGCATATATTTGTTTAACCTTTTCATTTGTTAGGAGAATTTGGGAATTAAGATTCACATCATGTCTTCGCGGAAGAATGCTAGTTATGATAGCATTCTTGGATTTGTTTTTCAGTGAATGGATTAACGCTTCAAATTGTAGGGAAATTTCATCTTGGGACAACCGAGACTGCAAGGCCACTTCTATTCTAATCACCATGTACCTAATTGCAGTGACACAGCCAAGCATCCTCTTGACAACGAGCGTGTCTGGTTTCTCCTTTTTGACACAGTACATCTGCTAAACAACTGGAACTACATCTGCTAAACAACTACATCCGCAACAACTGGATCAGTGAGAAGGGTCAGAAGATCAGTCTTGACAATGAAACATGGCATCATTTGTAGACGTCAAGGAACTGTACAAGTCAAAGAGAGGCAGTATTCTGACGACTACTACACTCACTCAATTTGCTGACAACCCCTCAAATTTGCTGTCAACCTCTCAGAGAAAGACTAGCAGAAGAATGCAGTCCTTCAGACCTCTGTCAAGAAGGCCCGGTTGGCTGATTAATCGCTGCAGTTTGGTTGGTTTTTGCTTCCATGTCTGTTTGTTTATATGCGTGAATGCTTGTATGTTTGGTTGTTTGCATTGGAAAAGGTTTAACTATAATCAACTTTTAAAGTCTAAAACTGCAGCAACTCGGCTTTCTATAAAGTGGCCACTAAGCTCATACAATAATACATGTTAAGTCCGGTTAAAATTAGTATGTCAAAGCATTACAGTGCTTTAAACCATTTAAAATTCACTGTAAAACCTTATTATCCCTTCTATTGCTTGAAAGAAGTAATTTTTGATCAATTTGTCCGATAGAAAATATTATGTTACTAAGAATGCAATAACCTCCGCTACCGTAGTCAGCTATAATACATGGCGATGCAGGTCCTGGTTATAGTAGTCCTTGGTCGAGACCAATGAATTAATTCATTTTTTGCCACAAACCTCTTCGCTTGCTGAACATAGAACGACTTAGATTTTCTACTTTAGCAAAGCACAGTATTTATTAAACCACAAAATCATTTGAAAATACAATAATACAAGTGCCGGAGGAGGCTGCCTAATTGATGCAGGAGCGCGACACATTCAGTGCTTACCTTAACACGGATCTCCCCTTGCTTGGGCGGGGCCACTTCTATGTCCTCCACCACCAGCGGCTGCTTGGCGGCCCAAGCCACAGCAGCTTTACAGCGAATTACCTACACGTCAAAATCAAGATTACATACACGTCAAGATGAATCAAGCATAAAATATAAGATAATACAAGGCGGTGAGCAAGCGTGTGAGGTCGTGTCCTTCATAACCAAGGGCAGATCAGGCACAGAATCAGGAACAACTAACGAAATTTTGTACGAGAAAATTTGAACACAGCCTGTGGTCAGTAATGAAGGCATCAAGTAAATCATCAAAAAGTCTCATCAGTTCGGCTAGCAATGAGTCACTGGAGTGATGTAATTTGATTCCTTGTGATAAAATAATAAAGGAAAAAAAAGGTAGACGAAAAATATAAATTGAATTGGTACTGAAAGAATTGGTACTAATAGAAGTACTGAAATTTGTCACAAGTTATTGAAAAGCCTTAAGAAAGCGTATTAAAATGTGCCGTTTATGTAGACCTTCATGTTCAACTTCTAGAACAAATCAATGGAGTGAATGGAGCAAAGTTAACCATTATATATATATATATATATATATATATATATATATATATATATATATATATATATATATATATATATATATATATATATGTATATATATGTATATATATATGTATATATATATGTTTTTTTTTAAATTAATATTTGCTGCTCTGACAGAGTTTCCGCGAGGGCTCGTGACATACTTAAAAATAGAAGTCAAATACCCTGACATTTTCCTGCTCGTTACTTCGTGAAGGGTGTTTTCATTCAACTTTTTTCCCGGTGAATTACTGGGGGAAAAGGGGGAATAATTAATTCTCATCATCAGTACGTACATAGATACATTCTGACATGAATTCTCTACCAACCTTCAACGGTTGACAATATGAATCTTAACTTTAAAGGAAAAAATCTAGTTCACGAAACTGTTACCAGAAGAAATAACGGTGGGTTTAAATGTTTCTAGTAGACTATTAGTGGTTGTCTAAAACGAATGAAACTCTACGATTGATCAAGTTTAAAATTATTTAAACGATTTAAATTATCTTTTTATTTAGCAGAGTTGTACGCAGTATTTTTATAACATTAGTACTGAAAAGTTCATGCCCTTGAAAGTTGACAGTTACACTTTTCACCCACATTTTGCTACCAAACTTAGTGAAAAATGCACAAAAAACTCTGTAGATCATGAGAGTTGATAAATTAAGACTGTTGATGCAAAAAACTATTAATTTATGAAATAATATTACATAAAAGGGTTGACTTATCACTTACTTTTCCTTCGGTAGACATCGTTCGGAGTAACTAGTAAAATATCTCTAAATCAATAATAAAAAGCTCTGAAAATAAAAAGGAGAACAAATTACTTCATATTTCTATAGGATGGGACACTTACAGACTATGAACGATTATGTCAATAAAAGTTAGACGTCATCATTTTTGCTCACAAACTAGATTAACATTGAGAGATCTTATTTTTTATCCTGATTAACCTTTGGGTCTATAAAACGTAGATTTACTTAATTTTTTCAACTAAAACAATTTTTTCAGCTATAAAAACTTCTGTTTTGTGTCAACAACCACACAAACACCGCAGTAAACTTGTGCTAATTCTGTAGAACGTTATAATAATGTGTATGCAACAGAAAATGAAGAATTACCTTCATTTAAATGTTTCAACTAGTTGTTTTCACTGAGAGGATATCACTTCATCTAGAATGATGTGCAGTTGACATATTTTAAAATATCCTCTTGGATCGTATAAATCTCACTAAAAAAACAAATCTGATGGTACACGTTATCAATGTCGAAGTTTAGGGCTGAAACAATACTCGCGTCTTCATACTGAAAATCATTATCATTAACTCTCTTATCCAACCATGGTTTTGTGAAACTGTTTACTTGATGTAGACTTTTTGACACTAGGAAGTTAGCAGCTAAGAAAATGATCAAAACATAGCTTAGCCGACGAATTAAGTAAAAACCAGAGTCAGGCAAATAAATTATCACTATCCTCAATCATTTCTTGATAAATGAATGCTATCTCAGTCCCGAATATAGAATCAAGAAACATTCTATGTTACTTTCACATCACGCAGAAAATAAATGACAAAAGCCTTAAAACAACACCTGGCTACATGAGACACTCTGTCTGTAACCTCTGCAGCAGCTTTCACTTCGCAATTGACTCCAAAAGCAGAACTGACTGAAGACTACAGAAGCATCCAGCAAAATATAAAACCAGTTTCAATAAAACCTGTTCTGAGTAACATTTGCTTCTTACTTTAAGTCACATGTTTTTAACCTGCGTGTTATGTTTCGTTGATATTGTTGATGGGACTTTACAATGAGACAGATATTAGTTATTACCTATAATCTTTCGGATGATAAGTGTGCTTCACTGTGCATTTATTTTGAATGTTGTGAAAAGATTAGGTCATTGTATTTGAAGGATATAAACCTTTTAGGAAACCGTGTCCTGCATGGTGCGTTACTCAGTGAAGGATCAAAAATTGCTAATGAAAATTATGATTAATATTTTTTGAGATTATCATTGACCTTCTACACAGTTGAATTATATTGTGGTTATTAGATGAACAAACTTCTTTCATAAGCCTACGTGATGCCGAGGAAGAGGAATACAGAGGCAAAAGAATACCGAGTGGGAGACGCGTAAACGGATGAACACAGTTTTAACATCAAAAATTTAAAAAAGATACATCAAGAAAAATACATTCATCCAGAAAGATACATTCATCCAGAAAGATACATTCATCCAGAAAGATACATTCATCAAGAAAGATACATCAAGAATTATTCAATGATGTTATTGTAGGATATTTGTCATTTTTATGCCTTCATTCAACGTATATTCAGGAATGTTCGGGTAACTTTCCGATAATAAAGGACCCGAGACATGATGCTAGAATAGTCATAGCATTCTCGGCGCCTTCGCAGCTTCTTGTTCATTTTGTGTTATTTGGTGTCCATTTTGTGTTCCTTTTTCTTGTTTTTGTAGCAATTTTGCGTATCATTTTACGTTCATTTTGTTGTTTCGATTTCGTCTATAGTAAGCGGCACCGTAATTTTTTAAATACAGTGTATGTAGATCAACCATTGAGGTACTGCAAGATACAAGTATTCTAATCCTCTACTTATTTTACTCCATAGTTTCTTGATGAAATCCTAGACAAAAGGAAATGCACGACTTCTGTATTAATTTCTATTCCTTAAATCAATATATTAATTATTTTCAACATCAGTGGCGTTTAACAAACGTTCTAAAGATAGTCGTTACAAACACGAGTCTTAAGAAGTCCGTTAAATTTATAAAATTTTCATTGATATACGCGAATGATTTCAGATTTATTCGTAAGTCATTCGCAACATCACTAAGCCAATGTATTAATAATTTAAATTTTTTTAGTATCGGTTAACCATAGCAATCAAGAAGGCATCTGTTGAGATTAAAGAAGATGTTCAGGTGTGATTTTTGTTTGTATCGTATTGAATCGAGCCGGTGAAGAAGCGCTGAGCTGAAGTACTTATGGCTGGACGATTACATTTCCAATTTAGAATAGAATAGAATAAGGCAATAGAAACGAGCCGGTTTGCCCATTCTTGGGTTGATATCCAAGTTCCATGTCGTCTACATGAGTCTTCAGTAGTACTGCCGAGGTTGTTTACGACTGTCACTCGAAAACAGAAGACGTGCACATTGGAAGGAAAAAAATGACCGTTGACAAGCTCGTTTCTTATGTCGTGTCTGACGCAATCACAACAGAAGCTACGTCCAGCAACGTGCTCTTTCACTGTATGATGATGTATACTGGAATAAAAAAAAGAAAGGTAGAATTCGTCGTTGTATATTCTGTTTTCGAACTCTTACAGGTAACGTCCAAATCATGACTTCTACATGATTCACTGAGGTGTCTTTGTAGCTTTAGTTTTCATTGCTGCTGTTGCCCCAACCCTAATTTTGCCAAGTAGACCATGTGTTCCAACGCCGTTTCTTCTACTTCTGATGAATGAATGTCAAACCATTGTGTTGTAAAGTTATGCAGATTTTATTGCTATACTGTTATATATGTCTTTGATGTTGTACTGTTAAACATACTTTCATTGTACCGTCATACTTGTCTTTGTTGTGCCTTCATACAGGACGTACATTGAGTGGTGCCAGTGTCGTTAAAGTTAAAGAAACTTTCAATACTGAGTTGGGCTTGACGATGTTCACAGAACAATGGGATGAAGACTGTCTTCCCATCTTTAAAATATATTTAATTTATTTTTCAAGGGAAATGAGTAAATAAAAAAGTTAATAATGGTTACTGCTAATCAATATTGAATATCAGAAGCAAATACATTTTTATATTATGACGTAACATTTTATACATAAAATAGACTCGTAAGATTAATAAAACTAGGAAATTTTCAAAATATAAGTTTTAGAACTTAAATAAGATGCATATTTTTTATTTTTTATAAAAACTCACTTAGGCTCAAAAATCACACTGCTTCTCATCTCTCGATTCTAAAGCACAATTTAAACAGCAATTTGAGCCTGATGAATGAAAAATCTGTTCACTCACATATGCTTCCTCAAAAAATATGCTTCCTCCTCAAAAAGATTAATTCCAAACTCGCTCAGCAAACACAATAGAATAAAATCTAATGGTTAATGTGTACTTATCCCAGCAGGACCACTTGTGAAATCCATAACAACGTTAGCTTTAGTTATGCAGCCTCCGTCAAACCTTGTTGGGATCCGTGAATTGCATTCAGACCATCCTGATGACTGTCCTGATCGCCTTGCCTTGTTCCATGAGCGTAAAACCTTCGTTAATCTCACAAAGAGGTTTCGTGAAGGTGATGAACTCGTCAACCAGGAGCTTTTTCTCTTGATAATCTCTGATGAGACGCGGCATGCTAGACTTTGACTTCCACCCTGTTCGAAGATAGGAAATAGATCGTGAAACTATGGAACGAAATTACCAGGACCTAAATATATTAAAACCCAGTGTACAAATGATGCAAAAAACGGAAACATGACGATGAAATCTGAAGAGACAACTGGATAATAATGGAAGTTGACGTTTACAGAAAAAAGTGCAAACATTAATTACATAACTTGCCCTTCTACAACCTATGAGGGTTGGCCTACTAGCTCTCTGATGATTAAATATTCATTTTACGCTGTGGAGTAGAAGTTTAAAGCTATGCTCAAATCACCAAAAGTTACAGCGAATTTCTTTCTTCCTTGCTTTAAAATCGAGGCACTCGAGTATTGACACGTTTTAACATGTACGAAAGAAATAAAGAGAGAAAAAACTTTATTCCATTCGGGTATACATGAAATATACAATGGTTTTTCAATTCTTAACGCTAACGTCTTAACACTAGTGGTCCTGCTTCCAGCGACTGTTCCCGTCCATAATGTAGAGTGAGGTACAGGGTGGCCCATAAGTAAGGTACCTTTTTAAAACTATTATAGCTATGAAACTAAAAATGGTAAAGAGATTCGGTTAATTCAAAATGAATGAATAGATTTCAAAGTTTTCTACAAGTGCATCAAGTCTACCGACAATCACAACATATTGCCCAAAAAATTCATAAAATCTACCCCCCAAAATGAATCGCTACGCAATGGAACAACGAACAAAAATAGTGGAACTTTACTTCCGATGGAATTGTTCGGTTACTGGAGTTCAGAGGAATTACAGGAATATTGATGGTATTGAAAGAAGTCTTTCAAAGAAGTGGAGCTTCTTATAGCACTGAAAAATTTTGTTTCCGTATAGCAACAGTATCAAGGGCCAAAGAATTTTTTAAGGGAACGTACGTAAAAAGAATTTTTTACATACTTACGTTCACTACGACAAAAATGTTGAGTTTACACCCCTAATCAGAAGACCAAAAATCCAGCATGGCCTATGACAGTTGAAGTTCCTACAATAAGTTAAAGGAAAACTTTTTCTGAACAGCTTTCAAGTTCAATATATCAAATTAGTTTTAATAACTGTTTAACTAGGAGTTCCCTACTATTTAAAAAAAACGTCCTGCCTACTTTTTTTGGCTGAAACTTTCATCCCCAAGACTATGTAGCAGTAGGAGCAGAAATAATCTCACCGCCGTACACAGATCCCTTCCAAGATCTGCCTGTGAGGAGGTTGATGGGTGCAGTGCGGATCTCTTCGTGCAGCCCCACAGCGCCTATCACCACAGACACTCCAGTGCTCTGAGATGCAAGGCAAAACGGAGGAGCGGTTATTCTTGTGGCAAAATGGCCTTCTCTGAAGAGTGTTCGTATCTGAAGTCCACCTATTACTCCTGACTTTTCTATTTGTCATTAGGATTTGGAATGATTGAACATTCAATATGTAATGGAAGCAGTCTACATTTTGATCTTGAGCTTTCATGAATTATTTCATCAAACCAAGTTTCATGAGCAGGGGGAGAAAGACCATTTATTTCTACAGAGAAACATTCATGATGTTTGAAACTGTGTTATACAATTGTTAACGGTTCCTTTCCTTCAATTGCAAGTTCTTCTTTTTTGCTGTAAATGTCGTAGACAAAAATAGCAAAATAATCATCCACATCGATGTATTGTATAGATAAAAAGTTTCTTAATAGAACATAAAATGTACACAGTACCATTGCTTTTCCATGTATGCATAGTTAGTATCCTATTCGGTACGGTACAGAATTTACGACCCAAGACGTAAGTTCAACCTCAATGTCCACCGCATGTTCTCTTTAACATGTAGACCTTATAAATGAATACAAAATTTCACCATGGAGCAAAAATTCATATATCAATATGCTTAAACTATTTTCTAGAAAAATGAAAAGACTAGCCCAAAATTTAACTGACAGCCAGTCCGGTCACCTTCCCCACCGTACATGTTGGATCTCACCACCACAACTCACAGGGTAAGTGGACTCTAAAGCTTCCCTCATCACGTCCACATTGCCGATGCACTCAAAGGTGAAGTCACAACCTCCGTCTGTCATCTCCTGCACCACTTGCTGGATTGGTTGCGTCAACTTGCTGGGGTTGATGAACTCCGTCACTCCGAAAACTTTTGCTGTTCATCAAAATAGAGAACTACTCATTCAAGCAACAGTCTTGAAGACTAATAGTTGGTCAAAAGTGCATCATAATTTTTATTTAGATGAAATAGGTGTAAGACTGGATGAACTGAATTTGTACTGAATTTTACTGGATGAACTGAATTTTTTTAAGACAGTGGGGGAAGACATGGCACAAACATCGATAATATCAACAGCATTACAATAGTGTTCTTGAGTGAGTTAAACACATTTTCTTGCGATGCATTTGTATTTAAAGTGTCTTATTAAGAACTTACCGGATTTTGTTTATTACTGTTAAAACAAAATTGTTGCAGGATAAGTCTCAAATATAGAAACAAAGTTAGCGGAGATCCATCTCTAAATAGGCTAAAATCTTTCCCAGAAAATGATTCCAACTGAAATAACTATCAACAATATTTGTTGATTTGTAGATACGTGTGCTCCTTATGAATAAACTTATGCCAAAAGAAACTATCATAAGCCCTGCGTTCATTTTCAACCGTAAAATTTATGGATTAATAAATGATGAATGGGATTACCAATCCCACTTACACATCTCAAACTTTTTTTCATTGATGTCAATGCCAATGATGCGTCCAGCTTTTTGAGCCTTGCACCCCAGGGCGACAGCGAGACCTATTCCACCCAGGCCCCAGATGGCGCAGGTGGAGCCTTCTGTAACCTACAGAGATAATTGACGATCAGAGAAGCTGCATTATAAGTTTCCATTTCATTCGATAATTTCGACTGTTATAATTTTGATTTTTGCTTATTGCGTACCTATAGGTAAGCCATGAAATGTCACCTTCTTAGTACAATGACAAGTATTTCTGTAGACAAAAAGTCACCTGGGCGGTGTTGATGGCGGCACCGTAACCAGTGCTCACACCGCAACCCAGAAGGCAAACCTTCTCCAGAGGCACGGAGGTTGGGATCTGCGAGCAAGGGAGAAAATAGTGTTAACTTTCAAACCGGAACAAATTGTACAGACTTTGAGAAAAAAAAATACCAATGGCAAAATCGAAAAGGGGAAAATTGTTATAGGATAGTTTCTATTCTATAATAGAATTTGTTCAACAGCGTCTGAAAAACATGTTCGTACCCGAACAGGTAATTTGTGTTATGAGTGCAGTCTGAAGCATGCGAACAGGGATTTTGTATGAGTCCCAACACAGGGTTCCTCACGGAAACTTTCCTTAGCCACGGTAGGTGCATTTCTATATGGTTATGCGAATAATCTTCAGTGCAGTCGTTTTACAAAAGTAATGCACTTTGCACAGCCCGATGGTCGAAAAACAGTTACCTCCCTAGTGGCATCGCTTTTGATACAAGTATCAAATAACGACGGTAAAAAATTACAAATAATAATCAAACTGATGATGAATAGTTATCATACCTTGACTATACTGATCTCGTCAATGACGGTGTACTGGCTGAAGGTGGAGCAGCCCATGAAGTGGTAGAGACTTTGACCCTTGCAGGTGAACCTCGAGGTGCCCTCCATAGGGGTTCCATTGTTAGTGATTGCCATCTTTTCACAGAAATTGGACCCATGAGCCTTGCAGGCCCGACATTTCTTGCATTCAGGAGTGAACAGAGGAATCACGTGGTCGCCTGAGGAAGGTTTTAAAATAAGGAAATGAGATCGCCAAGCTGCAACATTAAACAGAATATCTTTACAGTGAATAGCTGGGTGTTCCAAAGTGCAAACGCGCTGGGTAAACTGGTTGTCTGGAACGTAAGTCATATTGTAGTTTTGAAGTTATTTAGCGTTTCATTCAAGAACTATGCGTTATATATTAAACAATGAACTCTGAAAATCATTTCGCCAACTAAAATGTTTTGCTCAGATTATTGTCGTTTCTCCACGGGGTGGGTAAAGAAATTTCATTTATTGTAATACCATCTCTTAGTTTGTCGAAATTATTGGTTGCTTATACAAAATTTAACAATAACTACCGTGGAGTTCTTACATAAACCGTTTCTCCCATGAATTTTTTTAATAAAAATTATTTTACGCTGACCATAACTCCTTATAGGAAAAAAGTCAAGCACAGCAATTCCCCCGACGAAACCTGGTATTACCCAAAGTAGGATTGACGCCGTATTGATGTCGTTTTAACGGTCAAAACACGTACATTTCTTGTACGGTTTGAACTATGCGCATATATTTGAAGTATATGAAATATGATACAATAACAGAAAATGCGTTCATTCGAAAAGATAAATCATTTTTAGAAAGATGAAATATTTTACTACAAAGTTCATTTTATTTAACAATGAAATTACATGCTGTTGAAGCAGATAAATTTGCATGAAATATGCATATTTTGCACATGTTAGTTTTGTTTTCGGAGACTTTGTTGCTAATTTATAGCTATGTAATGCTGTTGAAGCAGATAAATTTGCATGAAATTTGCATATTTTGCACATGTTAGTTTTGTTTTCGGAGACTTTGTTGCTAATTTATAGCTATGACGTTGATAGAAGAAGGTAATACAAAATTATTACAGATTGAATATTTCCATAAACTATTTTTAAGCACAGAGAAAATTTCTGAAGTTTAAATTATCATACATCTGTGAACTTTATAAAGCTTGAGAACTGCAAGCCAAAATCCTGGGACAAAATTGCGCTTGCAGTTTTTATATCTATTCGTGTTCATGGAATTCACATTTGCTACTAACTTACAGAAGGCCTAACGGATAAATATTCCAGTATACAGAGAAAGCAATAGATCCTTATAAGTAAAGGGTCGATATCCCAATGAGTGTTGTCTAAGCGATTTTATCACATGAGACGGATAGTTAAATCGAGACAACTTTAATGTGAAGATAACTGGGTATCGGTAACTAGATATCTGACAAACCTCTATTTTCGTATTATACTCATACACTAAGTGGTGACCCTTATGATTAGGGAAAAATCTAAGGCTTTTCGGTATTCAGATTTAGAATGAATATTTTTCTACTCACCTGGTTGCACGGAGGTGACACCTGGTCCGATGCTCTCAACAATGCCTGCTCCTTCGTGACCAAGAATAATTGGAAACTTACAAAAAAGTCCAGGAACTTCGTGTTTCAACGCGGACGCATCAGTGCGACACACGCCGGTGGACACTATCTGAAACACCAAAATAGTAAAGTTCTTAATGAACTGCTGTCACTTCTTAGAGTAGAAGAAAAGCAGGAATATTGTTTAGCCGAGTAAATCTCAAGTGTGCAGAATTAAATCATATGTTTAACCTGGAAAATTTATCATACGTTAAACTTCATGAAGTTTATGTTGCTACTAAATTTGTATACTCTCATCTAGTAAAACGAAGCATACAGAAGTAAGACTCATAAAATTATTTGAAAATACAATAATACCAGTGCCAGAGGAGACTGCCTAATTCATGCAGGAGCGCGACACATTCAGTGCTCACCTTAACGCGGATCTCCCCTTGCTTGGGCGGGGCCACTTCTATGTCCTCCACCACCAGCGGCTGATTGGCGGCCCAAGCCACAGCAGCTTTACAGCAAATTACCTACACGTCAAAATCTAGATTACCTACACGTCAAGATGAATCAAGCATAAAATATAAGATAATACAAGGCGGTGAGCGAGTGCGTGAGGTCGTGTCCTTCATAACCAAGGGCAGATCAGGCACAGAATCAGGAACAACTAACGAAATTTTGGACGAGAAAATTTGAATACAGCCTGTGGTCAGTAACGAAGGCATCAAGTAAATCATCAAAAATTTTCATCAGTTTGGCTAGCAATGAGTCACTGAAGTGATGTCATTCAATTCCATGTAATAAAATAATAGAGAAAGAAAAAATGTAGATGAAAATTATAAATTGGATCGACAAAAAGTACTGAAATCAAACAGAAGTAATTAAATTTGTTACAAGTTATTCAAGAGTTTCAAGAAAATAGTACTATAATGTGTTGTTTAGACCTTCATGTTCAACTATTAGTATAAATCGATGGGGTAAACTCAGCAAAGTTATATATTCTATTTTTTTAATTAAGATTTGCCGCTGACAGAGTTTCCGTGAGGGTTCGTGACCTACTTAAAAATAGAAGTCAAATACCCTGACATTTTCCTGCTCCTTGCTTCGTGAAGGGTGTTTCCATTTAACATTTTTCCCGGTGAATTATAGGGGGAAAAGGGGGAATAATTAATTCCCATCATCAGTACGTACATAGATACATTCTGACATGAATACTCTACCAACCTTCAACGGTTGACAATATGAATCTTAACTTTAAAGGAAAAAATCTAGTTCACGAAACTGTTACCAGAAGAAAGAGCGGCAGGCCTTAATGTTTCCAGTAGACTATTGGTGGTTGTATAAAACGATCGAAACTCCATGATTAAACATATTTAAAATTACTTAAACAATTTAAATTATCTTTTTATTTAGCAGAGTTGTAAGCAGTATTTTTATAACATCAGTACTGAGAAGTTCATGCCCTTGAAAGTTGACACTTCGTTACACTTTTCACCCACATTTTGCTACCCAACTTAGAGAAAAATATACAAAAACTCTGTAAGTGTAAATCATGAAAGATGATAAATTGAGACTGTTGGTGCAAAAAAGTATTATTTTATGAAATAATATTACGTAAAAGGGTTAACATATCACTTACTTTTCCTTCGGTAGACATCGTTCGGAGTAACTAGTAAAATATCTGTATATGAATAATAAAAAGCTCTGGAAATAAAAGGAGAACAAATTACTTCATATTTCTACAGGATGGGACACTTACAGACTATGAACGATTATGTCAATGAAAGTTAGACGTCATCATTTTTGCTCACAAACTTGATTAACATTGAGAGATCTTATTTTTTATTCTCATTAACCTTTAGGTTTATAAAACGTAGATTTACTTAATTTTTTCAACTAAAACAATTTTTTCAGCTAGAGAAACTTCTGTTTTGTGTCAATAACCACACAAACACCGCAGTAAACTTGTGCTAATTCTGTAGAACGGTATAATGCAGACCACCGTAGTCGAGTGGTCTGCGGCCCGTGTTCTGTATCGGGTCTCTGCTTGTGCAGAAAGACTTCTGCGGGTTCGAAACCCGGCCATGAATACGAGCTGTTTCTCGTTTCACGCCGTGAGCACGCACTTATCGGTAAGCCCAACTCCCCGCCCATGGACACATCCCAGGATCGTCGCATGGAGCTCACCATCACCCTTACTCTAAGAATGTTAACCTTAAGAAATTGAAAAACCAACGTACTAAATGTCTATGTACTGTGTACTTGATTGGAAATAAAGATTGTTTTTTTTTGTATGCCACAGAAAATGAAGAATTGCCTTCATTCAAATTGTTCAACTAGTTGTTTTCACTCAGAGGATGTTACTTCATCTAGAATGATGTGCAGTTGACATATTTTAAAATATCCTCTTGGATCGTAAAAATCTCACTAAAAAAACAACTCTGTTGGTACACGTTATCAATGTCGAAGTTTAGGGCTGAAACAATACTCGCGTCTTCATAATAAAAATCATTATCATTATTTGAAAACTCTCTTATCCAACCATGGTTTTGTGAAACTGTTTAGTTGATGTAGACTTTTTGATACTAGGAAGTTAGCAGCTAAGAAAATGATCAAAACATAGCTTGGCCGACAAATTAAGCAAAAACCAGAGTCAGGCAAATAAATTAATACGATCCTCAATTATATCTTGCTAAATGAATGTTATGTCAGTCCCGAATATAGAATCAAGAAACATTCTATGTTACTATCACATCACACAGAAAACAAATAGTAAAATGCCTTAAAACGACACCTAGCTACTTAGGACACTCCGTCTGTAACCTCTGCAGCAACTTCCACTTCTCAATTAACTAAAAAAGCAGAACTGACTGAAGAATACAGAAGCATCCAGCAAAATATAAAACCAGTTTCAATACAACCTGTTCTGAGTAACATTTGCTTCTTGCTTTAAGTCACATGTTTTTAACTTGTGTGCTTTGTTATCGTCGATATTGTTGATGGAACTTTACAATGAGACAGATATTAGTTATTATCTATTATTTCTAGGATGATAAGTTCGTTTCACTGCGCATTTATTTTGAATGTCGTGAAAAGATTCCTAAGTCATTGTATTAGAAAGGTATGAACATTTTAGGATATTGTGCCCTGCATGGTGCGTTACTCAGTGAAGGATCAAAAATTGCTAATGAAATTTATGCCTGAGATTATCATTGACCTTCGAATTACATTGTGGTTATTAGACGAACAAATCTCTTTCATAAGCCTATGTGATGCTGAGGCAGAGGAATAACAAGGCAGAGGAATACCGAGTTCGAGAGGCACAAACGGATAAAAACAGCATTAACATCAAGAATTCAAGAAAGATACATTAAAAATTATTCAATGATGTTATCGTAAGATATTTGTGAGTTTTATGACTTCATTCAACGCATATTCAGGAATGTTTGGATAACTTTCCGACAATAATGCACCCTAGACATGATGCTAGAATAGTCATAGCTTTCTCGGCGCCTTCGCAATGCTTCTTGTTCATTTTATGTTATTTTGTGTTCATTTTGTGTTCCTTTTTTGTTCTTTTTGTAGTAATTTTGTGTATCATTTTGCGTTCATTTTGCTGTCTCGATCTCGTCTAAGGTAGCAGGCACCGTAATTTTTTGAATACAGTGTACTATGTAAATCAACAGTTAAGGTACTGCAAGAGACAGGTATTCTAATCCTCTACTTATTTTACTCCTTATTTTCTTGATGAAATCCTTGACAAAAGGAAATGCACGACTTCTGCATTAATTTCTATTCTTTAAATCAATATACCAATTAATTTCAACATCAGTGGCTTTTAACAAACGTTCTAATGATAGTCGTTACAAACATGAGTCTTAAGAAGTCAGTTAAATTTATGAAATTTTCGTTGATATAAGCAAATGATTTCTGATTTATTCGTGAGTCATTTTCAACATCACTGTGCCTATGTATAAATAGTTAAAATTTATTAGGACCGATTAACGATAGCTGGCACCAATAAAGAAGGCATCTGTTGAGATTAAAGAAGATGTTCAGGTGAGATTTTTGTTTGTATCGTATTGAATCGAGCCGGTGAAGAAACGCTGAGCTGAAGTACTCATGGCTGGACGATTACATTTCCGATTTAGAATAGAATAGAATATGGCAGTAGAAACGAGCCGTTTAACCCATTCTTGTGTTGATACCCAAGTCCCATGTCGTCTTCATGAGTCCTCAGTAGTACTGCCGATGTTGTTTACGACTGTCACTCGAAAACAGATGAGGCGCGCACCTTGGAAGGAAAAAATTGACATTTGACAAGCTCATGTTTCTTATGTTGTGGCTGACGCAATCACAACAGGAGCTACGTCCAGCAAGGTGCTCTTTCACTGTATTATTATGTATACTGGAATAAAAAATAAGGAAGATAGAATACGTCTTCGTATATTCTGTTTCCGAACTCTTACAGGTAACGTCCGAATCATGACTTCTACATGATTCACTGAGGTGTCTTTGTAGCTTCATTTTTCATTGCTGCTGTTGCCCCAACCTAAATTTTGCCAAGTAGACCATGAGTTCCAACTCCATTTCTTCCACTTCTGATGAATGAATGTCAAACCATTGTGTTCTAAAGTTATGCAGATTTTATTGCTATACTGTTATATATGTCTTTGATGTTGTACTGTTAAACATACTTTCATTGTACCGTCATACTTGTCTTTGTTGTGTCATTATACAGGACGTACATTGAGTGGTGCCAGTGTCGTTAAAGTTAAAGAAACTTTCAATACTGGGTTAGGCTTGACGATGTTCACAGAACAATGAGATGAAGGCAGTCTTCCAATCATTAAAATATATTTAATTTTATTTTTCAAAGGAAATGAGTAAATAAAAAGTTAACAATGGTTACTGCTAATCAATATTGAATATCAGAAGCAAATGCATTTTTATATTATGACGTAACATTTTATACATAAAAGAGACTCGCATGATCAACAAAACTATGAAATTTTCAAAATTTAATTTTTAGAACTTGAATGAGATGCATATTTTTTTAGAAAAACTCATATAGGCTCAACAATCACGCTGCTTCTCATCTCTAGATTCTAAAGCACAATTTAAACAACAATTTGAGCCTGGCGAATGAAGAATCTCTTCACTCAAACCTGCTTCCTCAAAAAGATTAATTCCAAACTCGCTCAGCAAACACGATAGAATAAAATCTAATGCCTAATGTGTACCTATCCCAGCAGGACCATTTATTTAAATCCATAACAACGTTAGCTTTAGTTATGCAGCCTCCGTCAAACCTTGTTGGAATCCGCGAATTGCATTCAGAACATCGTGATGACTGTCCTGATCGCCTTGCCTTGTTCCATAAGCGTAAAACCTTCGTTAATCTCACAAAGAGGTTTCGTGAAGGTGATGAACTCGTCAATCAGGAGCTTTTTCTCTTGATAATCTCTGATGAGACGCGGCATGCTAGACTTTGACTTCCACCCTGCGCGAAGATAGGAAATAGATCATGAAACTATGAAACAGAATTATCAGGACCTAAGTATATTAAAACTCAGTGTACAAATGATGCAAAAAACAGACACATGATGATCAAATTTGAAGAGACAACGGGATACTTATGGAAGTTGATGTTCACAGAAAAAAGTGCAAACATTAATTACATTGTCCTGACAGGTCAGGATATATGATAATCCTAAATAAATTGGAATTTGTATTGGAGAAAAAAGGGACAGAGGGATACTCGTTAGCCGGCAATACCGAGACGCTGTGACGTCATGCACACCACCATGCGGGTTGTTTTGGTTTCATCAAGATACAGCACAGTGTAGCCTATAGTCAGCATCGTTATAAAAACAGTGTTAAGTTCCACACCAAACCAAAAAATATCACTGTCCGGGACTTAAGCGTGCCCCGTAGGATAAATGATGAGGTCGTTTGAAGTTGTCTTTATTGACTTGCCATTACATGCAGTGATATTTTTGGTCTGCTGGCGGAGTTGTGTGCCAGTGATATTTGGTGGAGGACGGACTTGGCAGCGTCTTCACAGCGAGAGAGCGGACCAGCAGCAGTCCCTTCGTGACAGAACACCAAGCCACACTGTAAAGCCTCAAAGTAACATTAGGGCCTACATAGCACAGGCCGCTAATTTTGAGCAAGCACGGAAGATCCTGGACAATCCATAGTCCAGTAACAGAAGCAAGCTCGCTTCAAGGTAACTTCAGTGATATTTTAGGTCTGCTGGCGGAGTTGGGTGCCAGTGATATTTGGTGGAGGACGGGGACTTGGCAGCGTCTTCACAGCGAGAGAGCGGACCAGCAGCAGTCCCTCCGTGACAGAACACCAAGCCACACTGTAAAGCCTCAAAGTAACATTAGGGCCTACATAGCACAGGCCGCTAAT
>VCRD01004126.1:0-15821 GCA_006783055.1 Trinorchestia longiramus
GAGAAGAAAAACAGCTGCTCAATGATATCTTATGACACTGCCACCATCTGGAGCAAGTGACGGCAGGTGAGCAAACATGCGGCACCACCTAATCCACCTGCGTTATCTTCATATCATGAAACGCATCTGCTCCTTCTCACGAACCTCATCCCTGTTCCCCCTCAGTAAAACTCTGCGGCAGCTGGCACTTCTTTTTTTTATGCCGTGTTCATTGGCAGACAGATGGTGGAGAACAGTCACCTTCGTGCGTGTGTAGAGAACCACCTGCAAGCTGGCGAGCAGCTGGAGCCAAGCAGCTTCGAGAGTGGCTGGCTGGTGGAAGAAGTAACCCAAGCCATGGAAGGAGAGAGAGAAATACAGAAAGATCGTCTCGCTCGCTCCAGTTGTTGGCAGCGAAGCAAGCAGCGAAGCAACGGGCCACAGCCTAGCGTCTCAACATCCTTCTGGCGGGCGTTGATTTAGAACACCTGGTTTCCTTTCGACAAACACCTGCCCATGAATTTTCTCAAGTTGTATTGGAGGCTTCAAAGGAGTGGGCGAGTGTAGTGTACACGCTTCATTCATCGCACGCATCTGCACAATTGGTCGTCAGTAGAGAGGGCGGAGCTTCGAGCGTCTATATCAAACGTTGTCGGCAACGTTCTCATTCAGTTGAGCGTGGCACATCATCTGGCGAGAATATAGCCCTCTGCGTGCACTGTATCCGTGACTTGCTTTACGTGAAGTGTTCGTTTTACGAAGTTTCTACAAAAGTGATCATTCCCATCCTTTTGGACTTAAACTTTGACGAGAAGTGACTTGTTGCCAAGTGGATGAGCGGCGCCTGTCGTGTTTCCCATATTGAGGATTTAAAATTGGTGAGTAATGTCTTTTACGAAATTAATTTAAATTTTATCATCGCGTATCTTGTTCACTAAGAACTTTTTTGAGCATTCCACGTACGCATTGGAAATATCTTTTCACCTTTCTGAAATTTTAACACATAAGTATAAAATCTAACTGAATTCCCATCGACGTATTCAGCAAAACACGTGAAGTGAAATACAACACGTGGTCGAAACGTCCCAAAAAAACGTAGAAATAAATATCAGTGATAATACCTAAGTCCAACTAACTCGCACCACAAACCTAATATGAAATATGTACATTAAGTACATGATAAATACATTAGTACCTCTTTAATACTGTCGATTTGACAATTTTATTGACATTTTCAGCGTTCGTACATGCTTACGGTGATCAACTTTTTCAGTCACACATGAAACCTTTTTATTTTATAAATTTACTACAAGTATTTCTATTCCTTGACGACTAAATATTACTCTATACATTTCGATTAAGATATCCTATCATTTTTTGGAGCATTTACGAGCGTTTGAATACTTTTAAAGGTTGTATAATGCGTTAAATAACAAACATTTAATGAAAGTACATAATTACAACTAAATCCCTGAAAAAATTGAACAATTTCTACAGTAATGATGAATTATCGACAACAATAAAAAATTTTTACAAATTTTCGAGTTACTTGTATGACTTCATTGAGAAATCAACCGTAAAATTAATTCTAACAATTGAAATTTCATTCACTTTCAACGAAACGTCAGCAATTAATTAACAGCAAACTAAAATAAAAATCAATGAAACGGCATGAAATAATGACTTTCAAGAAAAGAAAAATCAATATATCGTAAAAACAACTTTTCAAAATATGAACTTTGTCCATGGGAAAACTAAGAATTTTTGAGTAACGTAACATGATATATGTGAATTATATAATTGTCATAAATTATCCAAATTAGACTTATACTTCTGAATGACATAATTGTCGTACACAGTAAAGTGAGGTATGACAAGTGCAGCAGTCGGTAGTAAAGGCACTTTCAACTCGCCGGACTCAACATAAAACAGAAATGATTTTAATAAAATTTAACTTTGGATTTACAATTCATTTTAAATTAATTTAAAGTTGGTTTCACAACAAGAAAAAGATATCCAGTATTATTTCTTAAAATCCATTTTGTCCTTAGAATTACTTAAGCCTTTTTTTCGTTTTATTTATTTTTGCAGCTCACACGATGCAACGTCAAACAACACAGCTACGATCATAACAAAAAAAAACTAGCAAAACTCTCAAAACGATATCAATGACAAAGAAATATTAAATATTACAGTATTAATAGCAATAATGTCATTAAGTACAGTATTTGAAACTATCTATATTAAAAGGAAGTGGGTCGTAGAAAGATTGAAAACAAGCACAACAATAGAGAAGTGAGGCAAATTAAGGACAGAGTGAGAGCTTGGAGGAGCAGGTTGTCGTTATGTTGTTTAGCTGTGATCACCCATGTGGCAAACACGGGGGAGGTGGAGTGTGGGGGAGGTTGGGGGAGTTGGGGAATGGGTGAGGTTGGGGAAAGTGGGTGAGGTTGGGGAAAAGTGGGTGAGGTTGGGGAAAAGTGAGTGAGGTTTTGGAAAAGGGGGCGAGGTTGGAGGAAAGTGGGAAAGTTATAAAGGAGAATGGGTTGAAGTAAGGTGGAGAAAAGTTGGGATTTTGAAAGTGGGTGATGTTGGGAATAAATGGCTGAGGGTGGGGAAAAGTGGAAAAATTGGGGAAAAGTGGGTGAGCTTGCATGTTGGTTGCATGAAGAAAAGAGGATAAAATCTGCTGAATTCTAACCAGGAAAAAAGTTCTGGGAAAAGGAAGAGAGTTAGAATAAATAATACTGTGGGGAGTAGTGCTACGTGTGTGGTGAATGTGAATGGTAGTGTAAGAGGTAAGAGGAGTTGTGTGGGGGTGAAGTGGTGGGGGTGTGGGGGTGAATTCTGCAGCTGCTAGTCCTTCTCCAGCACACCTGACACCTGCAGCGGCATGCTGGCCGCACACACACACTCACACACACACACACACACACACACACACTCACACACATACACACACACGTGCATGCACACACTACACGTACGTGCACACACACACACACGATACGCAGACACACGCTACAGTACACATGCGCGTGTACACAAGTTACACACACACATACACAAACAAGTTGTGTACACATACGTATGAAATCACACAGCCTGTATGCTAGCAGCCAGCTAAGGAATTAATGCAGGTGTGTGTTGAATGCAGCGACTGTATATCTCTCTGTTGACTTGCTTGCCTTACATCTACCGAGTTATGGCGAATATTTCATAGAAAAACTCATGAACACATTCCGTCTGAGGGCTTCCTGTGCATGTGTACAGAAATTCCTGGTATTTGCATGACATGTTCATGGCGATTGTGGAGATACAGTCACTGTAGTGCAGTATACAGTCACTGTAGTGCAGTGCAAGAGACAGTCACTGTAGTGCAGTGCAAGATAGTCACTGTAGTGCAGTGCAATATACAGTCACTGTAGTGCAGTGCAAGATAGTCACTGTAGTGCAGTGCAATATACAGTCACTGTAGTGCAGTGCAAGATAGTCACTGTAGTGCAGTGCAATATACAGTCACTGTAGTGCAGTGCAAGATACAGTCACTGTAGTGCAGTGCAATATACAGTCACTGTAGTGCAGTGCAAGATAGTCACTGTAGTGCAGTGCAATATACAGTCACTGTAGTGCAGTGCAAGATAGTCACTGTAGTGCAGTGCAATACACAGTCACTGTAGTGCAGTGCAATATACAGTCACTGTAGTGCAGTATACAGTCACTGTAGTGCAGTGCAAGATACAGTAAGTGCAGTAAATGAGCATCACAGCTGCCAGTGGAATTGCTCATTGCCACAATTATTGCACTTTAAAACAAATTTAATTGCCTTTAAAAATAGGTTTGTCCCATGCATTAGCTAGTCCCACGATATAAGTTCTTGTACAGGGGGACCCAAAAAAAGTTAACTAAAATTTTATTATTTTTTTATTGGTATCTAGAATACAGCTTGCATGCATAACGTAGATATTCTCTTTGTTATTGCATGCATGAATCAAGTATAAATCTATCACATGCATGCGATTGGTAGTATGGATACCAGTGAATAATGAAAAATTTTGGTCCACTATTTTTAGGTGGGCTTGTGCTACGGAAGTGGAATAATGTATTTCTAATAAAGTTTATTTAGAAAGTATTACGCAACATTGCTTTATTCAAATGACTCATCGTAAAAGTTTAGGTGGCACAATACGTACAATACGTGCAATACGTACAATATAACATTCCACTGCATACTGTTGTGCCACTCCAGTGCATACTACTCCATGCCACTCACACGAGTGTGTATATCATGCCACTCACACGAGTGTGTTGAGTATATCATGCCACTCACACGAGTGTGTTGAGTATATCATGCCACTCACACGAGTGTGTTGAGTATATCATGCCACTCACACGAGTGTGTATATCATGCCACTCACACGAGTGTGTTGAGTATATCATGCCACTCACACGAGTGGCCATGTTCCACTCACCATGAATTTAGTCATAAAAGTTGAAGAAGTTGAAAGTTGGCTTCTTGCTGAGTAGAAAACTTGCTGTGTACGAGGCAGATAATCGTGGCTTTCATACGAGCTGCTCATACAATCTCTTTGTTGTAAGAAGTCTTTCTGGTGCACGACTGTGTTCTGCTGAACACATGCTGTTCTCCTGAACACATGCTGTTCTCCTAAACACATGCTGTTCTCCTGAACAGATGCTGTTCTGAACAGATGCTGTTCTGCTGAACAGGTGTTCTCTCGGCATGCTGTAACGTCTAATTGTATAAGCGTAAAAACAAACCATTGTAGCTAAATTGTACGTTGAATTTACCCACTGTTCTTGATGCTTTCTTTTTTAACGAAAATTTGAAGTATTTCCTGTTGCAAGTAAATATTTGATTAATGCCTTATTTTCACTTACACGGACGCTTACTTTCGACAAATGACCTTTGAAGGAAGGCGTGTGTGTGGTACGCACACGTGCTCGATTTAAAAATAAAGGCACGTGCAGATGGTGGAATGAGTGAGCTGGTGGAGTGGAGAAACAGCTGGTGGAATGCTCTTGCAGTTGGTGGAGTAGAGGGGCAGCTGGTGGAATGCTTTTGCAGCTGGTGGAGTGGAGTGGCAGCTGGTGGAGTGGAGGGGCAGCTGGTGGAGTGGAGGGGCAGCTGGTGGTGTGGTGTGGCAGCTGGTGGAGTTGGTATGCCGCAGCTGCGATAGGCGGAGTGTGTGCAGCTGGTGTAGTGGCAGCTGCTGCATGACAGCTGATGCGGTGGAGCAGTGGCAGCTGGTGGAGTAAGGGTAGCGGCAGCTGGTGCCCTGGACACCACCTGCTCGCGCGCTGCACGATGCTGCGCGCCACCTGAGACCACCTGCTGCCCTGCACCACCTGCAGCAGCTGCCGCTTGCTGCCCTGCAGCAGCTGCCGCTTGCTGCCCTGCACCACCTGCAGCAGCTGCTGCCTGCTTCTGTCGCCTTCTTTTCTCCACAAAGCTACCGTACGCTGCTGTTGCTGCTGTGGTTTACGCAGCTGCTGTTGCCGCTCTATCTTCACAGCTGTTGTGTGTGTGTGCGTGTGTTGTACATCTGCTGAGCACATACATTGGTGCGTGTACACTTATACTGTACATGTGTGTGCTCCTCTGTGTGTGTACACATGTGTCAGTGCCACGCAATCACTAGGTACACTTCGTATCATTTTTACCGCACTATTTTTACCGCACACTATCATTTTTACCGCACTTCGTATCATTTTTATCTATATACTATAATGTACATCTATACACATTGAATGTGTTCGTACAATGTTTATGCGTCTGACGAGAATGCCTGTTGTCTAACAGGAACAACAGAGACTTGCAGTCATTAAACAGGAATGTGTTATCAGTAACGTGATGAGTCACATTACGCGCTTAAACTCATTTGTGCTGCGCGTTCACTAGATATTTGTCATATGGTGCAGAAATCATTGCTCTTGAATACCGCGGCAATAACTAATGTTTCTTTGCGTAAGTTTCTTCTGATTAATTACACATGAAATGCTAATATTTCATAACGCGTCAATTGATTGCGTATTTACGCGCATTTTTCAAGTTTCGTTTCGCATCAATATTTTTTTTGAGCGGTTTTTCTGCATGTAAAATATTGCATTAAAGAAATACTAACCGCTATCGCAAGCAAGCAGCAGCTTTCAAAACCTAAAATGCACATTTTGCAAAACTTGGCCGGTAATTCTAGTATTAATTCAAGCATTAATTCCTGCGATCGAAACATAAATATTAGAAAATAACCATTGAAGTAGTAAGCCTAATGCATTATTCTGCTACTTCACGTCCAATATTGCTTTAATGAACACTGTTTAAACAACACCGTTAGAATCAGCACTGTTTTCACTACACTGCTGTAATAAGAATTACACTACTGTTTATACAGCACTGTTGTATGACTGTTAAAATCTATGATATCATCTTGTCAATTGCAGCAGCTTTCTACCGTGCAACATGCGTGCAACATGCAACATGCAGCATGCAGCACGTGCATCACACAACACACACCACGCGTACACCGTGACGCAGCTGTGTGTACCGTGCAGCAGCTGTGTGTGCCGTGTAGCAGCTGTGTGCACCGTGCAGCAGCTGTGTGTGCCGACAGCTGCGCGTAACTGCAGCTGTTCACAGTTACAGTTAGGGCAGCAGCTGCGGCCTCTTAGCCTTGCTCGAGAATCTTTCCCTTCTGTGGCAGCTGCAAAAACATGGCATGTTTTGATGGCACTCGAGCCACCATTAACCATGCAGCTGCAGGCACCATTAACCATGCAGCTGCAACAGCAACGACACTTTCAAGCTCTGACCAAGTTATGGAGAGCTTCATGACGCTTGTGTCCCTGTATTTAGTTATTAATTCAACTAAACAACCACTGGCAGCGAGTTCTTGCTGTCAGTGTTCTCTACATGAAGTTCTACTTACAGTGTTTATCTAAATGAATTTTAAGAGCAAAAATGTTCTTATGAGGAAGGGTTTGATTCATCAGGTGCTTGAAAAGTTTTAGTTTACGGAAGGAAGTATTTTTGTGATCGTTTTATTTCTAATTAGCTCGTTTTTTAGGAAAATTTTTCTCTTTTGATTTACGCCAGGTATCATTTTTGATACGCTATTAAATCATGAACTGAACTTTCTCATTTTCATTTGTGAAATCTGTAAAAAGACTCATACGAGTTATATTTCCCAATGTTTCATTAAATGTTAAATTAACATTTTCTTTTTCATTGTTGCAGGCTGCTGCCATGCGAGCTGACATGAGCAACTCTCTCTGCATCCCCGGCCTCCCCAGCGGCACCGCTAACACCCCTGGGGCTACAACATCCCCACACCCCACCAAGAAGCGCAAGCAGGGGCTACACAAGATGAGGGGCCCCACATCCATCGCAGGGGGGTCTTTGTCCCCTGACTCCACCCACCAATGCATGGCTCTGCCTCCAGTTAGCGATCCCAAAACTCTTCAAGAAAAACGAGAACTTCTAGAGTACTTCCAGAAGCTAAGGGTTCTGGTTCCCTCCCTACCGAAAACTGGCAAAATTCCCAAGTTGGAAGTCATAGAGCATGTCATCACGTACATAAAGCAGCTGGAGAACCAACTCATAGACCATCCGATGATTCAAGTGCTGGAAAATAACGCATACATAAGTGGTCTCCTTCAAAGCATGGCTCCGGAGTTCGACATCTCACATCTATTCCCTTCACGCGCACCGAATTCTCGAAGCCATTCAGGACATTCTCAAGACGATACTTCTTCGTCTTTCCAATTCTCGACTGAATTACCATCCCACCCTCGCAACTCTTATCATTTTTCAGAAGAAATTTCACCAGAAGCCTCATTGTCAGCTTCGAATTGCGCGCCTGCTGCACCAACCAAACTCAAAGCGAGGAAATCTAGTGTTCGGAAACCTTTGACTCTCATCTCGGCTACTTGCCCCAAGTAGAATAACAAATTTTCCTATTCGCTCGCCATTGTATATTGAACATACATACATGTAAATTAGTGTGAATCATTCGGTATTTGTGAATACGGTCGGTCTCGGCAATAGAGGCGCATTTTTTTACTCGTTGGTTGTAGTGGTTAGGTATCGGTGCCGAAAAGAATCGATATCGGTAGAAGCCCTACTTGATATTCTTTGAATCTAAGCTGTACCTTTATGTTGTTTTTGCTCTAGTTTATATCTTTTACAAGAGATGATTACGTACACCTACCTATATGACAAGCGCACCGTGTCACCAGAGCTTCTTTGCACTTCACGAAACTTTGCACCCTGCAAAAAAATAATTTCCTCGGCAAATGCTGATAGCAAACGATTAGTTCTTTAGGTGAGCAAAACAGAGTTAGTTCTTTTTAACTAGTTTTGGCTAGTCTCGGTTTTATCTCACTATCCTAAACTAGTCACTGTGACTATCCTAAACGAGTCACTGTGACTATCCTGAACAAGTCACTGTGACTATCCTAAACTAGTCACTGTGACTATCCTAAACTAGTCACTGTGACTATCCTAAACTAGTCACTGTGACTATCCTAAACAAGTCACTGTGACTATCCTAAACTAGTCACTGTGACTATCCTAAACTAGTCACTGTGACTATCCTAAACTAGTCACTGTGACTATCCTAAACTAGTCACTGTGACTAACTTCTGAGTAAAGAATTATTTTCAGGGAAATTCACTTCACTGGCTAACTGAACATCAAAACAAGATATAAACTTTCGTTCTTTTAGCTATATGCTTGCCTCTGAGACCAGCGGTTGTTTTCAATTTCTTTGAGCATCTTTTAGGCTTATTTAACTGCACCAGTTGTAAAGAAGAGCAAAGGTCTGGCATGCAAGTTTTTGTGTCCTATAGTTCAATAATTTCTCCTTGCGTTCAAGTAACGAGAATTTTGTTGAATAGCTGCAATTCCTTTGAAATGAACAGAAGTCTTATATTTAGTTCTAGAGCTTCTTTGTTTACTGCCTCTACGTTGAAACCTGACCTATTCTTCACTGAGTTTGTGTCTCCGGTCATATTTTGCTTCAGTTTCTTTTCGATTTCGTGCTGTTTCTCATGTGTTTCATTCATTATCGTACCCATCATCGCCCTACCTCCGTACATTTGTTGTATTTCTTGTGTTTTATTGTATCGCTGTTAAAGTCTTGCTAACCAAAGATGCTTCATTTTTGTCGCTTTTGTACAGTGTTTGTGTATTTGTAGCTGCCGCTATACTCACATTTTTTCGTTAACAAATATTTTGTGGATAGTTCATTGGCAACATGAAAGCCCGGTGGATGCGCGTGCTGTATTTCAATAATTCTAATTTAAATTGTCATTCTTAGACAATTTCAAGATTTAGAAAAATATTTCAAAATTGTAGTTTGTACAAAAAAACGCTGACTCTACAAATCGAAGATATCCTTGCGGAATTTTTTAAACTTCTCATTCCAGCAGCTGAAGTTTGTAAACGTGTTTGAGTGGTTGTCAATCGAAATATCAGCGCATTGAATGTGTTTGAGGTACCATGAGGGAAAGTGTTCAAGAATTGATATATACGAATAAGATTATGAATACCATGGTCTTACGTGGTATTCATGAATATCATGCTGTACGAAGGAATGTCTTAAAAACTATTGTACTGTTCATCTATTTTTCATTTTCCCCATTGAGAACTGCAAGTCCGTTTGGAAGTCGTCGCTCAGTATTTTAGCGAAGAAATAAACACATGGAAATGACGATACAAAGGAAAAAAAGAGAAAATTTTCAAGTGTACTGAGCAGAGCTTAGAAAGAAGCAAGGATTTGTTCTGGAACTTCCCATTAATATGGTTAGCTTGTGTTGTTGCATTTAGTTTGCAAAAATGGTTGGTAAAAAATACAGTTGAAGCCTAACTACACGGTAGCGTTGTGCATCTGATGAAGGTCATTGATCTCACAATACATTATTTATTCAAGTAAAACACGAGTAACGTTCATATTAGTACGTTATTCCTACAAGAAAACACCGGTGACGTTTATGTTAGTACGTTATTGCTACAAGAAAACACGGGTGACGTTCATGTTAGTACGTTATTCCTACAAGAAAACACGGGTGACGTTCATATTAATACGTTATTCCTACAAGAAAACACGGGTGACGTTCATATTAATACGTTATTCCTACAAGAAAACACGGGTGACGTTCATATTAATACGTTATTCCTACAAGAAAACACGGGTGACGTTCATATTAATACATTATTCTTACAAGAAAACACGGGTGATGTTCATGTTAGTACGTTATTTATAAAAGAAAAACACGAATGAGGTTTACATGAGTACAGTACAATGTCTACACGTTTTTAATTAACTGAGCATTTCAAGTTTTTATGAACATTTCAAGAATAATATCCGATTATTTTTTCACAAAATAATGGCGGTTACTTGACATTAATGCCAAAAAAGTAAAGGTTGGCAACATTCGTCACAGATCTCCGTAAAGTAATTCACACCATTTCTCTCACCTCCAATAAATGCTGTGTCTGTTGTGTTACTACACCGATAGCATGTCTTATAAATAACGTCTTCAACTGTGTATTATATTATTCAACTGTGTACTACATTATTCAACTGTGTATTACATTATTCAACTGTGTACTACATTATTCAACTGTGTATTACATTATTCAACTGTAAACTACATCCTGCTGTGACAATACTACAAACGTCGACACACAGGAATCTTACGTGTGATATGTTAAGTCACTTGCAGAATATCTTACAAAAATGTCCTCAATTACAAACCACACACTTGCTGTAGCATGTCATGCGTGGACATGATCTTAGGAATGGGAAACTTAGTGAGAGGAAATTGTAGTTGGGATATCCCTTGTTTAAGACATCCCTGGTCCTGACATCCTGGACATCCCTAGTCCTGACCCCCTGGACATCCCTAGTCCTGACCCCCTGGACATCCCTGGTCCTGACCCCCTGGACATCCCTAGTCCTGACCCCCTGGACATCCCTGGTCCTGACCCCCTGGACATCCCTGGTCATTTTTTGATTTTTTCTTTCAAGAGGAGCGATGTTTTAGACGTCACAAAACCAACAGACAAACATATAATTGCAAAGAGCAGTACGCATGCTCTCAACTAGTGAGCACACTCAACTAGTGAGCACACACAACTAGTGAGCACACTCAACTAGTGAGCACACTCAACTAGTGAGCACACTCAACTAGTGAGCACACTCAACTAGTGAGCACACTCAACTAGTGAGCACACTCAACTAGTGAGCACACTCAACTAGTGAGCACACTCAACTAGTGAGCACACTCAACTAGTGAGCACACTCAACTAGTGAGCCCACTCAACTAGTGAGCACACTCAACTAGTGAGCACACGCAACTAGTGAGCACACACAACTAGTGAGCACACACAACTAGTGAGCACACTCAACTAGTGAGCATCAGTGTACACAAAACACCTAGTTTTCAGAGTGGATGCCAATTAGAAGGGATCCACCGTCACTAATCTAAGAATTAATTGTGATTGGAATTTATGGAACGAACACACACGCAACTCTCCGGAGTACGAGCGTAGGTGTCGTTAATTCAACAGGAGAGGAAGAAGAATTCAACAGGAGAGGAAGAAGAATTCAAGAGGAGAGGAAGACGAATTCAACAGAAGAGGAAGACGAATTCAACAGGAGAGGAAGAAGAATTCAAGAGGAGAGGAAGAAGAATTCAACCGGAGAAGAAGAAGAATTCAACAGGAGAGAAAGAAGAATTCAACAAGAGAGGAAGAAGAATTCAACAAGAGAGGAAGAAGAATTCAACAAGAGAGGAAGAAGAATTCAACAGGAGAGGAAGAAGAACAGGGTGTGATGAGAGTATAGCGGAACACAGCAGGCGGTGAGAGGATGACAATCACCGGAACAGAAGGCGTTCAAGGCACGTCAGCAGACCAGATATTCAAGCTAGCAATGCATTTCAGGCAGTCACAATAACGAATGATTTGTGTTGCGAGTACATTATTGAACATTTGCAAAGTTTATGTGTGAAACAAGGAATGCATTGCAAATGGTGTAGTTAAAATAATAGATGTATGGTAATCGATTTATCAGCGTATGAAGGGCTGATTTTACGTGACAAAATTAATGGCGAGTTATTGCATGGAAGCAGCGCAATGTGCAGTAACGAGCCGGTAACACGCAATAACACGTCAGCAACACGCAGTAACACGTCGGCAACACGCAGTAACACGTCAGCAACACGCAGTAACACGTCGGCAACACGCAGTAACACGTCAGCAACACGCANNNACACGCAGTAACACGTCAGCAACAGGCAGTAACACGTCGGCAACACGTAGTAACACGTCGGCAACACGCAGTAACACGTCAGCAACAGGCAGTAACACGTCGGCAACACGTAGTAACACGTCGGCAACACGCAGTAACACGTCAGCAACATGCCATGATTACAATGAAAAGGTAAGACAGTAACCAAAAAATAAAGCAATTCAATTGACTAATCATCGAACATTCAAATTTCAATGATGGTGTCGTAATATCTGAATTATTCTAATAAGGTTGTGCAACATAACATTCATTCACATTCCATTGTGCTTCAAGAATGTCGCTAGAATGGACATACTCAAACTTTACGTCAATGTCACCTGTTTGGAAAATACAAAAAACTAAACTAAATCTTGCATACATATAATACATAATTTGACTCACAAATTTTTCCAGAAGCAATCATTAGATACTAAAGTTGAACTTGGACCTCATAAGACTGAGTTACTGAATATCTTCATGCTATCAAAATTAATTTGGTTAGTTTTTATGGCCATTTATGAGAGCGCAATTTGCTGCAAGTCTCCGTCTTGTTAACTAGACATCAAGTCCCATTAAGAGTGTGTTTGGTGAGTTAATGAGTTCACAAGTCTCATTAACAACAAGACATCAAGTCCCATTAAGAGCACGCGTGGTGAGTTAATGAGTTCACAAGTCTCATTAACAACAAGACATCAAGCCTCATTAAGAGCACCCGTGTTGAATTAATGAGTTCACAAGTCTCATTAACAACAAGACATCAAGCCTCATTAAGAGCACGCATGTTGAATTAATGAGTTCACAAGTCTGTTTCTCATTAACAACAAGACATCAAGCCTCATTAAGAGCACGCATGTTGAGTTAATGAGTTCACAAGTCTCATTAACAACAAGACATCAAGCCTCATTAAGAGCACCCGTGTTGAGTTAATGAGTTCACAAGTCTCTTTCTCATTAACAACAAGACATCAAGCCTCATTAAGAGCACGCGTGGTGAGTTAATGAGTTCACAAGTCTCATTAACAACAAGACATCAAGCCTCATTAAGAGCACCCGTGTTGAATTAATGAGTTCACAAGTCTCATTAACAACAAGACATCAAGCCTCATTAAGAGCACGCATGTTGAATTAATGAGTTCACAAGTCTGTTTCTCATTAACAACAAGACATCATTAAGAGCACGCATGTTGAGTTAATGAGTTCACAAGTCCTGATAGTCCAGGTCTCATACCTCATTAAGAGTACACACACTCATAGTACAAGGTGCTCACAAGCATGCAACTGCACAGCAGCGCGTGCTACACACAACCAACACAACAATAGACTTGTCAGTTCCTAAGAAGTTGTGAGGCAATTAATGCTTTTTCCTGAGCATCAGGGCGAGCGCTCAATAGATTTTCGAAGCCTACTCAGTTGTATCACATGTGCCAATCCACTCATTTATACATAGTTCATAAAATGAACCTGTTTTTATTCATTGCGTGCTTATAAGTTTTGGTGTTTGTTCATTGCAGAAGTAAATATTTAATGTTTTCTTATGTAATATAGTTGAATTGGTTTATTAAGGAATATAATTATCTCGAGACGAGTATATGTGTTCAATCATGGCCTCTACATCGTACACATTTTCCTGCAGATTTTGAGAATGTATTTATTTTTTGAAGAATATCAATTAGAGTATTTTGCACTCTAATCACACAATCACAACAGTTAGCAAAGTCAGCATACATGCCAGCTAAACCACTGGGCCACCAAGGACACATTCATACTATGCATAAAATATTTGTTATTTAGGTCTTCACCTGTAACTACTAAGTTATCAAATTTGCGTACTCGTGTTGACTCGTGACGTAAACACAACAAAGACCGTAAACTATTTAATTGCCGTATTGTACGCAATCCTCAGTGTTCAGATATGTTTAGTTATCTTAATTCTTCACCATTCCAATGGTCCTTTTAAGTCCTTTTTAAATTAATGTGTTACAACAAAATCTAAACTGGTTATGACCCCAGTACTGCACTCAACAGTTATACAACTCTGAGAACATGTTACGGTTGTGCTTGTTAAGACGCTGCCGGCAGTGTGATCAGCCAATGAACAGCGTGTGGTTGTGTTGCATTTCTCTGTTCAGGGCAAAATATAGCCGGTGAATAGAATCAAGCAATAAAAATGAGCCGTTTGTCTCATTCTTGGGTTGCTACCCAAGTCCCATGCCGTGAAGGGTTAAAAGGCAATGAATAGTTGAAGTGTGATTTGTAAATTAGTTGCTGAAGTACACAACCTTCATAACATTTCATGATGAAATAATACTGAGCCGCCAAATATTTTCATTTGTACATCCACACCAATATTAAGCTGCAATTTAGAAACGTTTAAACTGAAACAATCCCGCTTCCTTGCAGAACACTCAAATGATCTCAAAAAGAAATAACCAAAGAAGCCGTGGAAATCAGCGTGATGAAACTAAGAAGAGCATCCAATACGATGGTGTAAATCATCCAATACGATGGTGTAGATCATCCAATACGATGGTGTAGATCATCCAATACTATGGTGTAGAACATCTAATACGCTGGTGTAGAACATCCAATACGATGGTGTAGATCATCCAATACGATGGTGTAGATCATCCAATACTATGGTGTAGAACATCTAATACGCTGGTGTAGATCATCCAATACGCAGGTGTAGATCATCCAATACGATGGTGTAGATCATCCAATACGACGGTGTAGATCATCCAATACGACGGTGTAGATCATCCAATACGCAGGTGTAGATCATCCAATACGACGGTGTAGATCATCCAATACGATGGTGTAGGTCATCCAATACGACGGTGTAGATCATCCAATACGCAGGTGTAGATCATCCAATACTATGGTGTAGATCATCCAATACTATGGTGTAGATCATCCAATACGATGGTATTCACACAGGATGCGGCAATGAGACGCTTGTAGGCTTAGTTAAAGTGAAATATAGCAAAGAATGAATAATATGTTCACGGAACAAAAAAATAATATGAAATTAAATAACTTTATAAGTACGCTTTGAAAATAAGATCATGATATTTTCTTTACTCTATTTCGCTTAAATTAAACCTAGATACAGTGAGGGACAAAATAATACAACACGTTGATTAAATCGCCAGATTGCATATTTATAGACCACGTACAATTACATTTTTCCACTTTATAAGTCCACTTTTCGTAATTGTACGAGTCCTATAAATGTGCAATCTGGCGATTTATTCAACGTGTTGTATTATTTTGCTCCACACTGTATGTGTCACATCCCTATGCCACACGAGCTACATCAGTGCTGCATTCGTGTCTGTTCTCCTGCTTGTGACGCTAGGGACTAGGAAGACTGACTAACTACCGCACTATCTGACTGACTAACTGCCCGACTGACTAACTGCCCAACTGACTAACTGCCCGACTGACTACCTTTACTGACTGACTACCTTTACTGACTGACTACCTTTACTGACTGACTACCTTTACTGACTGACTACCTTTACTGACTGAC
>VCRD01004126.1:31612-50062 GCA_006783055.1 Trinorchestia longiramus
TTTTTTTTTTTTTTTTTTTTTTACTTAGTTTACTAGGCCATCAGTTAAATACTCATTTTGTTGACTAGTTACTCAGTTTTCTAGTTACTCAGTTTTTTAGTTACTTTTTTCCTAGTCCCTCAGCTGCCCTTATAATTTCCTAGTCATTTTACTCCACACATGCAGTATATCCTAGTTTTTTTAGGCGTCCTAAGACCTTTGTTTTAAATTCTCCTTTGTCACATAAATCTCAAGAATCCCTTCTCTTCTTCTGGTGGATCGCACCCAAAAATTATTCCGTATGTTCACAGAAGTAAAATTGACCGAGAAGACCAGACCTTAAACAGACCACTAAAAATAACTTTCAAGAGAAAAAACATCTCATAATCAGCATACGAAGTACGTCCTTAACGAAAAAATGATCTTTGTCAGATTCACCATGGATTTTTAGCAGCCAGCATACAGCCTGTTGTTCATTTTCAATCCGACTATTTGAGTCATACAGGAAGATTTCTCAAAAATTGAACACATGAGTTAGTCTGCTGAAAAACAGTGACCATAAGCCGGTTTTTTATGGGTCCATAACCTCTACGAGTGACCAGATGGCCGAGCTACACTCCGTCATTTACACCACAGACGCACCCACAAATTTTTGTAAGAGACGAGAGCTGGAAAAAAATTACGTAGTTCAGTTATGTATAATTCCGATTTTCTCTCCATAGTAACGAGGATGTCAAACTTAATTCTAAGCCACAGACCCGCGCTTAGAACAACGAAGGCTTTTTTTTAACAACAGCCAGAACTATAAGTTACTGCAGCGTCAACATGGATGAAAATAATGAAGTTTGGGTGAGTTGAGCGTAAGATTTAGAGCGTCAAAGTTGAAGATTGACCAGGTGTTGGAACGCGCAACGACCTTTCAAAGATCCATTCCAGCAACCCCGAACCCGAACCCCCACAGCCCCCCACAGCCCACCTCTCCCCCATGCTGACCTTTGCACGCTCCATTCAATCCAGCCTCAATCAATCCATTCAATTCAACTGCAATCAATCTATTCACTGTTAATCAATCCACTCAATCCAGCCTCAATCAATCCATTCAATTCAACTTCAGTCAATCCATTCAATTCAACTTCAATCAATCCATTTAATTTAGCGTTAAACAATCCATCAAATTCAGTACTAAGCAATCCATTCAATTCATTATTAAGCAATACATTTAATTTAGTAATAAGCAATCCATTCAATTCAGCTTCAATCAATCTAATCAGTTCAGCGTTAATCAATGCATTCAATTGAGCGTTTATGAATTAATTAATCTAAAATTGAACCTTCGCATTAAATCCGGCCTGAACCTCTCATTTCATCCAAGTTAATCACTTCTTTCTACTCAAGGGAAATTCTTTCATTCAATCCAGTTTGAATAATCAGATGTAATCGAACTTTGATCACTCATTTTCTCCCTAAATCCTTCCCGTAACACATCTTTAAAATCCTCCTCGTAACACATCTGTAGACATAGAGCAACAAATTTCAAATATTTCACAGAAAAAATTCACACCATAAAATTGACTTGCGCAGTAAGACACACCAAGGAAACTACAATCGAGTGCGATACATTAAGTCGAGAAAAACTGCATGCACAGTAAAAAGTAAGCCTGAAACTCTCAGTTCCAATATTTCAGACTCACCATCCCAGAAATACCTGCACTTATCCATGCAGGAAGAAAGATACAGAACTTGGCTTTCATCTTAAAAAAACCTGCAATGCGAGGCCAGTTGAATGAAGATGAACGATACTAGAAAATCAGGACCTGGGTTTATTTAATTTTTATAGCGGGTCCAGTGTGTTTTAATCAGTTTCTCTATGGTAATATTCCTGAAGATTACACTTACTGTAACCAATATAATTGTAAAATCAATAAGAATATTAATAAATCAGAATCATTAGTATTGCCCTCATGCTTACTCTAATGTTTATTATTATCACCATTAGTAATTATTCTTCAAATTTCTCATTTTCATTAATTGCCATTACTACTACCACTATTAATTTCCATTACTACTACCACTATTAATTGCCATTACTACTACCACTATTGATTTCCAATACTACTACCACTATTAATTGCCATTACTACTACCACTATTAATTTCCATTACTACTACCATTATTAATTTCCATTACTAATACCACTATTACTTTCGAAAGATAATTGATGATACAAGAGTTTGAAAAATAATATCTGGTTAGAAATGAGTAATCCAGGTTAACAAATTTCAGGTTAAAAAGCATCCTAGGTTACAACCAAGTAACCCTAGTTGTGACCTAGTAACCCTGATTCCTGTCAAATAATCCTGGTTTTGAAAAAATCTTAATTTACAACCAAGTTACCCTAGTTGCAATCTAGTAATCCAGGATACAAGCAAGTAACGCAGGATAATAAAATTCCCTGCTTACAACCAAGTAACCCAAGTTGTAACGTAGTAACTCTGGTATCTCTGGGTGTATCCACACTTCAGGAGTGTGCTGTGAGAGGAGAACCACAAAGAAACAAAACAAGAAAAAGAAAGAAGCGTGACCTTAACAGGATAGCCAAGAAAAGAACATTTAATAAACTGGAGATAAGAACAGAACCCACAGAGGAGTGTAAATGAAGTCAAATAAAGTGTTCATAAAAGCGATGTTTAGTTGAGAGTGCTGTGTGCAGTAGAACTTGCCAGTGACATGTCGCCCTTCACTCACACTAGTGTGTGTAGCAACATATGGTGGACTCCGTCTTCCTTGTTCCTATCAGCTAGAAAGGTCAACAAACTTTGACTTTGAATCAACCTTTCCGATGGTTTAGATTGACACTTCTTCTTGAAAATGACCGTATTGTTGAACCAATGAAATGTGTTGCGAAGCTTTGTTTCTTGGTTTGGACATACTGGGCATCATGCATGCGTGCACAGGTGGTGGACACACACCATAGATATTCACGGCACAGCTGTGTCTGCTTTTGAAACTTTTTACACGGAGCTTGGGCACGTCTCATCAGTGTTGCCGACTGTCTGGATCCAGCGTGCTTTGTGATCTAAGCCGAGAAAGGGTCATTCCGTGACCTCCCCCTCTGCACACGCTTAGTTGTCTTGTTCCTGCCTTTCTTGAAGTCGTCGAGTCGCTAGGTTTAGTCCAGACGAAGTCTTGTGATCAAAGTCTGATCAGACTAGGATTTAGTCCTGTGAGCAAAAATGACGTTCATAAAATGCGTGAATTTGACGGTAAATGTGTGGAATTTAAGGGTCATGCAACATTAAAAACTACCTCTTGTCGCCGGCAGCTGACGTGTTTGAATGAGTTTGTGATAATTAAAAGGAAATTACAACGTTTACAACCTCCAAAAAAGAAGTGGTTTCGTAGCGAAGGTGTGCCGTTTTAACTTTGATATCATGTGGGAGAGTCTATAATATACTTCAAACTATGTTACCTTAAGCTTCTATGCAAAGTAAGTTCCATGAACTACGAAAGACACCCACAAACCTACTAAGAAGTTGAACGTCACTGCAAGGGTTGAACCAAAGATGGTGTGCTTCTCAAGCATTCCTTTCAGAGAAACATTCTTCTGTTTCAGAGGAACATTCTGAGTCTCGTCAAAAAAACTACACGTTGGCTTCAGTCACACTACTCAAGTGGAGCTCAGAACGAGGTGTAGAACTTAGAATTAGATATCATGAGCGAATCTTGTTAACGCTGCCTCAGCCATCTGTCACCTTGTGTCACTTCTTGGAACTCAAGCATTACTCATGGCTACCACTGGTCAGACGCAGTGTTTTAGGCTCTATGATTGTGTTCTGACTTCTCTATGTTTGTGTTCCGACTTCTCTATGATTGTGTTCCGACTTCTCTATGATTGTGTTCTGACTTCTCTATGATTGTGTTCTGACTTCTCTATGATTGTGTTCCGACTTCTCTATGATTGTGTTCTGACTTCTCTATGATTGTGTTCTGACTTCTCTATGATTGTGTTCTGACTTCTCTATGATTGTGTTCTGATTTCTCTATGATTGTGTTCTGACTTCTCCATGATTGGGATCTAAACTTTTAAGCGAACGATAAAATTCGTATAGAGTATTTCTACATTCCTTCCATACGAACGTCTGTTAAAGCAATAAAAATTCGTTCGTATCATTAATACACATAAAATAAAATAAATGGAAATCAAATTCACGATACTAAAATAAAATTCAGTGCTCGAAAACAAGTTTTCCGATTGACTCAAACTTTAAATATTCGTGTCATGATAGAGTTTTATAGAATATTAAAATGCTGCTTTACGTATTTGTGTCACCACAAAGTATTTTAAAGTATGACTCAATTTACATATTACTCCTATATGTGAATAGGAAAAAGTTCTATTTATCTCAAATGATTCAACATCGCGCTAGTGAATGTTTGACAGCACTAAGAGACAGAATTTTCTCGTTTCCTTTGAGTTGCAATAAATAAATATACTGCAAGAACACAAAAGCCTAAATACATGCAAAACCAATGGTGGCATGATGGAGGTGCGTCAGAAATAGACGTGCCTGTTAACAGCTCCTGGCTGTGCAGAGCTGAGAAGAGACGTCGCTTTGACGTTGCCTGGGATGTCAGATGGCAATCTTGACAAAGGCCATTTGTACCCAGGCTGCCTTTGTCAATATGTGCACGGCACAACGTCCTGAGTTTAGTTGTCTGCTAGCAGTTGCTGCTCAAACTTCACCACATCACAGTACACTAACAAATTGTTCGTTTCTACACACACTGGGTGACTACCTCTAAAATAAACAAGTCTGAATTTAAGGGTTATGTGGAGAAATTGTGGGTATTTAATGTACCTACTACGTATAATGCATAAATACTTAAATGAATGGTGGTATGTGTAGGCTGGAACTTTAATAAGTGTTAAACAGCTCATTTGAACACACGACATACGAGGGTAAGATATATTAAATTTATCTGCATGTCAGGGATGATTCCCTTGCTACGAGTAGTCCTACACGAGCAGAGGAATTTCAGCACCCTCGCCTCCGAGATCTCACAGTCGTGTTACGTTAGAAGAACATGACGTCCGTCACACAGCTCTTCGTAATGAAATCGTCAGGATTTATTGCTTGTCTTTGATATGTTGATTCGCATACCTCATGTGTTTCAGTGGGACTTACACTAGCGCTACCACAAAAATATTTTTCTGAAGTCATTGCGAAGCCTGGATGTGCGACATAGAGGCGCACACAAGAACACATTAATGGGCAGTGCAATTCTGCCTTGCTCGTGGGTTGCAGGGTATTTTTTAAACAGAGAGTGAACAAATCCATCCATTAGGGGGAAGGGGGAGTCAGAGAAAGATATTTACGAACGATTCTGAAGTCGTGTGGTGTGTCTTAAATTAATCTTAAATCACCAACAGAATGACGACTTGACAACCATTGTAAATTGCATCTATGGAGCAATGAAATTTACTTGGATAGCTATGTTATGTCTTTAATTACAAGTTTCTCTATAAAATCCATCTCAGTTTTCTCCCGATGAATCTTCCATCAGTAATTATTGTTTACGAAACAATCAACTTGTTACATTATATGATGCAGTGCCTCTCATTATAACCTTAATATTTTTGAGTTAACACTAAATTAATCGTTTCTTAAGAATTATCGATTTGAGTTTTTACCTAGAGAATAAATTATCATATCATTTGCATTGGCACTCGTTTATTGAGTCTTTCATTGTCGGTTTTTAAGTACATTCTTCTGAAGTGAGAAATTCAGAGCGTAGAAGTTATGGTGAAATAGCGGAAACAAAAGTAAGTGGAAAATGATGACTACCAGGATTCATAATCATCTTAGCGCAGTTCAAAAATTTTTGAACTTTTTTATTTAACACTTTCTCAATACGATTTACAGGGTCAGTCAGTACAGAAACATAAAAAAGGTGTTCGTAGAATTTCCCTGCACAGAAAATTGTTAAAAGTTCAATTACCTAAGCATTTCCCTTCAGTTTACAGCGCATCATTTGCTTACGCAATTAAGGTGCATGTGCGGAATTGATACCTTTACTTTAGATGGCATGGGACTTGCGTAGAAACCCATGAATGGACAAAAGGCTCGTTCCTGTTGCTGTATTCTATCATTTCTCTAACTAGGAAAACGAAGAGATTTTAAATGAGAGAGAAAAGCTGTGCATTCAAAGTGCGATTATTTTCGGTTTTGGGATCCGTAAGATGAAGATGTTTCAGTCTTCAAGCAGAAGAGTTAACAGGAGACAACCTTCAAGCATTTTCTCAGCTCGTTTCTTCTTCAAAAATTAAATCGTAAAGGAAATTGAATAGCTTTAGTGCCAGTAAAAGCATTCCCACGCAGCGCATGCGTTACACAGCACTGCCCTACACAGTTTGTCTCGTTCCTGTGTATCGATCCCTCAGAAATTCCTTCCATCTGTTGGAATCGAGGGAATTCCCTCCATCTGTTGGAATCGAGGGAATTCCTTCCATCTGTTGGAATCGAGGGAATTCCCTCCATCTGTTGGAATCGAGGGAATTCCTTCCATCTGTTGGAATCGAGGGAATTCCTTCCATCTGTTGGAATCGAGGGAATTCTTTCCATCTGTTGGAATTGAGGGAATTCCTTCCATCTGTTGGAATCGAGGGAATTCCTTCCATCTGTTGGAATCGAGGGAATTCTTTCCATCTGTTGGAATCGAGGGAATTCTTTCCATCTGTTGGAATCGAGGGAATTCCTTCCATCTGTTGGAATCGAGGGAATTCTTTCCATCTGTTCGAGACCGATGCAGGACCAAACTCTACGTTCATCGCAATCTCCGGCTCCGTGTGAACCTTCGTACCACTTCAAACTTCATACAATCTTCATCGAAATTTTAGAAAGAAATTTCCATGGTTGCATCACGTATCAGATTTTCCCAGGTGTTAGGATGTTAACTATTCTATGGCAATAAATAGCACCGTACTGAAACATTGGAAGACTGTTTTAAAATAACTGCGTAGTCGTATCAAGCAGCCTTCAAGTTGAATGAATGCTTGAAGCAAGACTGCAAGATTTTATGATTGGCTTTACTCTTTATTAATTTTTATTATCTACGTACATAATACGTCGTGACAAATATTTAAACAGCTGCTACAAACAGGGTCCGTATTATTATAATAACAGAATTCCTACGCGCGGTCACAGTAGTCACCGATGTAAGGTGACGACTTCTACTCTCACGAGCTACGTTCTCTCTAACACGGAATATATGTACAGGGTGTCCATAAAGTCTCTTTACCATTTCAAAAATTTATTGCAAATGCAATTGATGAGATATCATATTTTATTCACATTTGTTCCATTGTATATAGTGTTTATTAAAGTTTTTAATCATTTTTTGCATCTGTGGGTGTCAGGGATTCTGTTTGTGAAATAGACTTTCATAAGAGACTTTATGGACAACCTTTATTTCTGATGCTTCGGTTGCAGCGGAAGTTTCAAAATGAGGGTAACTTTGAGAGCGCACACTGAACATAAACTGTCGTAATAATTTTTCATTGGAGTCCTTACTCATTGATTATAGTTATCTCTATGACTTCTATTATAGTTAATCCAGTCATTCATGCTGGAACATACATATATTATACGTCAGAAATTTTGTGTTCATGGTATTCAAAGATTTTTGGTTGACGTTTAAACGGTTGCTGTTATCACTAAAGACACGTGAAGCTCAGAAAAGTGCAAGAAAAATGTGTACAGTATATTTTACGAGCTGCTGAACTACTATTAATTGACAAAGTAATACCTAAACTTGATGAATGAAAGGACTAGTTTGACTTGGTTTCAGATAAGAGAGAAGCACAGCTGGTCAGAATCGCTGTGGCGGTTCCCACGCTCTTTCCCTGGAACACTTGGAATGCATTCCAGTCTGATCGATATTCCAGGGCAGGCAACAGCTGAAGCATCCATTCATCTCTCACTCGGATATTTTTTTCGCACAGTCGTACTTTTCATCCAGTCAACACAAAAAAGAAAATATCACAAGGCCATAGCCGAGATTTTTATTTGACAAACTGCAGAGACGTACAGGTGTACAGCTGCTGCACCTGTGAGTGCAACTGCAGGTGCGTGCAGGTGTACAGCTGCTGCACCTGTGAGTGCAACTGCAGGTGAGTGCAGGTGTACAGCTGCTGCACCTATGAGTGCAACTGCAGAGGCGTGCAGGTGTACAGCTGCTGCACCTGTGAGTGCAACTGCAGGTGCGTGCAGGTATACAGCTGCTGCACCTGTGAGTGCAACTGCAGGTGCGTTCAGCTGTACAGCTGCTACACCTGTGAGTGTAACGGCAGGTGCGTTCAGCTGTACAGCTGCTGCACCTGTGAGTGCAACTGCAGGTGCGTTCAGCTGTACAGCTGCTACACCTGTGAGTGTAACGGCAGGTGCGTTCAGCTGTACAGCTGCTACACCTGTGAGTGTAACTGCAGGTGCGTTCAGCTGTACAGCTGCTACACCTGTGAGTGTAACGGCAGGTGCGTTCAGCTGTACAGCTGCTGCACCTGTGAGTGTCACTGCAGAGACGTACAGGTGTACAGCTGCTGCACCTGTGAGTGCAACTGCAGGTGCGTGCAGGTATACAGCTGCTGCACCTGTGAGTGCAACTGCAGGTGCGTTCAGCTGTACAGCTGCTACACCTGTGAGTGTCACTGCAGAGACGTACAGGTGTACAGCTGCTGCACTTGTAAGTGCACTCGCCCATCCACGATGAATTACTTTTAAATACGATTGACTGTAGACTTTGATATCAGCCAAAAGACCGAGAAACGATGCACGCTTAAAGACGTGAATCTACGAGCATTAATATATAAGAAATGAGATGGGAATTGCAGTGACGTCTGCAACTTGGTTTAACTGTGATATTGGAATGTTTTTCGGCACATCCGATGGGGACATACAACCAAAAATGACCTCGAAATTCATCCAACGCGTGAAGCTTTTTTTGCTTTATAAATTACTACATTGATATAGTTCTCATCAGGAATACTAACTCATTTCGTTATATTTAAACTTCCCATAATTCTCTCAATGAAAATAGATCACTTCTTTCAGGCCATCCCAATTCAGATACTTGATCGAGAAAGCCTACTTTCTTATTTATTTATTTATTTGTTTATAACTTTACTTTTAATAATGTCTTCTTAAAATCAGTGTACTCAGTCACAATTTTTCATTGAGTCACAATTCAAACACACGCGCGTGAAAGTTTACATCCTTGCTATTTATTTGTTCACACTATACTTTCTATCCCACGTCGTGACATGATGAAGGTATTCAAACCCACATCCCTCCTCCAGAACCCGCACCCGCCGATGGGTTGGGCTTTGAGAACAGCTGAAATGCATTCCATTGAGATCAATACCCAGAAACTAGGGTGTGGCGCATACGCTTCACTAACTGGTCGCTGGGAAAGTTTGTCTGGAGTCATTCACAAGCACAGCATCAGTGCGGCAGCTCATGGTTGCCGTGGTGCTGCTTCCTGGACCAATGTTGGTTGTGCTCAGGCTATGGAATTATGAAGTATTTTTAACGACGACTGGAAGTGTGATGATTAACGGGTCAGTAAGTTAGTTCAGTGAATGGTTAAGGCGAATTTTTAGGGAAGAATATAGTAATTAGGTAATTATTGAGATAGTTTATTTTAGGCCCCATGTTAGTTGTGTACATATAATTAAGAAGTCTTTTGAGCATGACTTACGTAATGATAAGTTCAATATAAAGTTAGTGTCTTAGATTTAATTATAAAATATTATTTTGCGAACCGTGAAAAATAGCAAATAGTTTAGTAAAAATTTGGGAACTTCATAAAGATAAAAAACTTTAGAAAACAACGCAAATATCTTTCGAGTATTGAACCATGTATTGAGTACAAACAAATGTGAAGTTTAACAAATTTGTAAGAATACCATCATGAAATTGAATATAAAAGAACACCTCAGTTTTGATGGTGAGAAAATGAATTATCTTGGAATGAAGAAGCCTCTATTTTTTTAAATGATATATTTTTTAATGACATATTCGAAGACTGTTAAATGACATATTTTAAGAAGATCATTAAAATTCCATAGTCCATATCGAGCGTTACTCTCTCAAAACCACGCCAGTAAACCGTGTGGTGGTACACATTTCATATCTCAGAAGTATTTCATACTACACCACACATAATATCACACTCAACATGATATTGCACTACACATGATACTACACTGCACACAATACTACAGTACACATAATAAAACTCATAATACTACACATAATACTATACATAATACTAGAATAGAATGGAATAGAACAGAATAGAATAGAATAAGGCAATAGGAACGAGCCATTTGGCCCATTCTTGGTTGATACCCAAGTCCCATGCCGTCTTAAGTAAATCCATCAATCATGCACGTACACCTTAACCATGTAAGTCAGTTCAGTCATGTGCACGCATTTCACTCACGCACAGGCATTTCAGTCACGCGCATTTATCTCAATCATACATTAACCTTAAGGAATTAGGGACATAGAGTTATTACGATGTAATACTGGGGGGTTCGTAATCCAAAATTCATCGAGACAATTTTTGAATGTGTTCTCAGCGCCAGCAGAAACTATGTTTTCTAGCAGCTGGTTCCAAGTTGCAGCAATTTTAACGGGAAAAAAGATCATAGCTTGAGATGTCTTGAAGTTTCTCAGTAATAGATTTTGGCCGTTATTTCTGGTTCGAACGTTACTGTTTCTTTCGAAAAGCTCTTTCAGGGTAACATTGTTAAGGTCGTTGAGATACTTGAAGGACTCAATAAGTTGTCGTCGCAGTCTTCTTTGTTCTAGGGATATAAGTTCAAGGCGTTGAAGACGTCTTTCGTAGCTGAGATAGCTAAGTTCTGGAATCATCTTCGTTGCTTTCCGCAGAATTTTTTCCATTTTATTAATATCTTTTCGTAAGGTAGGAGACCAGAGTTGCACTGCATATTCTAAATGAGGCCGGACTAGCGCTTTATAGAGCGGTAATATTATGTTCTTTGACTTGTATTCAAAGTTTCGTGCAATGAAACCAAGAATCCTGCTCACATTTTCGACACTTTTTTCCACTTGTTTGTCATGTTTGAGATTTTCAGTGACAATGACACCTAGATCTCTTTGTTACTGGACTGTTTCAATGGGTATGCCATACATCGTGCGTTGGAAATACTAGTTATTTGCACAAACGTGTATTACTGAACATTTATCAAAGTTGAAGCTCATTTGCCAGGGTTCGATCCATTGTTCAAGACGATTGAGGTCTGATTGGATAGTTACTCTGTCCCTTTCGGTGAATGCTCTGTGAGAGAGTTCCGTGTCATCGGCGAATTTGTTGATTTTACTGATGATTCTGACATCAAGATCGTTGATGCAGATGATGAAGAGGAGCGGGCCTAAAATGCTCCCTTGAGGGACTCCTGATGTTACAAGTGTTGAATCACTGGCTTGATCGTGAATCATCACTCGTTGAGTGCGACCAGTGAGCCAGTTTCGTATCCATCGGGAGTAGTTGCCTCGTATTCCATGCGCTTCCACTTTGGTCATGAGTCTTTTGCGGGGAACTTTGTCGAAGGTTTTTTGAAAATCTACATATACAAGGTTTACAACTTTTGTACGGTCGTATATGAGGTTAACATCTCCAAAGAAGTCAAGGAGATTTGTGAGGCAGCTACGTTTTTCTCTGAATCCGTGCTGGGTGTCATTAATAAGATTTTGGTCATTAAGGTGCTTTGTTATACGGACCTTAAGTAGTCTTTCTAGTGTTTTGCTGACGACAGATGTTAGACTGATTGGACGATAATTATTAGGGATTTGTTTGTTCCCCTTCTTGAAAATAGGAGTGACATTTGCCCACTACCAATCTTCCGGAACTATTCCAATTTCAAGTGATCGATTGAAGATGTTTGTCAGAGATTCGCTTATTACTTCTGCTGTTTCTTTGAGTATCCAGGGACCATGTGTGCATTATATGTGTTTAAAATGCTGAGCTGTTTCTCTACCTCTTCTACTATAAATACGCCATCTGACAGGATTTTCTGAGGATTTAAAGGATGAGATTGCGGGATTTCAGTTAAGTCTTCGTGAGTGAGCACAGAGGTAAAGTATGTATGTATTAAGAATTTTGGCTTTGCTTTTGTTGTTCGTTTGAATTGAGCCCTCAGAATCGATCAGTGGTCCAATAGTGTCTCTTTTGAGTCGTCTGTTGTTTACATATTTATAAAAGCTTTTCAGGTTAGTTTTAGCTTGTGCTGCAACTGTAATTTCTTTATTTCGTTTTTCAGATTTTATCGTCTGCTTAACAGCCCTGCAGGCGTGGATATGTTCTTGAAGATGGGGTTCTGTTTGGTATCGTTTGAGTCTTGTGTACGAATGTTGTCTTACATTGATGAGGCGTTTAATCTCTTGTGAGAACCAAGGAATGTTATTGGTTGGCCTGATTCGCTTGCTTGGGATATGGTGTTCTGCAACGGTTGCAATCTTTTCTTTGACTGCCATGTAACATTCTCGGCGTTTTTGTTGTTCATGATTACTTGGTAATTATGGCTGCCAAGCTCTTCTTTCATTAGTTCGAGGTTTTCCCGTTTGTAGTCGAGGACTTGTTTATGTTGAGTCCTTGTGTTAGGGTCTTGTACATCGAGCGAGAAGTCTATCATCTGGTGGTCACCGATCTTGTCCGTAACTTCTGAGCCGTTTATGCTGAGGTAAGTGGTCGTCATGACGAGGTCAAGAATGTTGTTCCCTCTTGTTGGGTCGTTGACATGCTGCTGCAGGGAATTTGTATTCATCAGATCAATAAGTTTTGAGCCGGGTGCTTGACTTTGACGAGTAGTCCAGTTTATGTGGGGCAAATTGAGGTCTCCTATTATTAGTGTTTCATGAGGAGAACTAAGAATATTATCAAGGCAATCATAGAATTCGTCATCTTCAATTGCTGTACAGGTTGGGTTCCTATAAACGAGCACAATTTTGCTAGTTTGTCCTGGATGCGGTTGGATGGTGAGATGTAGTATTTCCGATTTTTTTGTTGCTCGCTTAGTTTTAATTTGTGATTGCAGCTTTTCTTTGATGTAGATAAGGGAACCACCACCTCTGTTGTTGTGTGATGGTTTGTCGATATTATGCAAAACGTATCCTTTCATTGAGACTTCTGCTGGGAGATGTCTTCCATTGAGATCTAACCATGTTTCATTGACAGCAATGATGTCATGCGACAACGTTAACGCAATGGTTTGAAGTTCCGGCATTTTTGGTAGGAGGCTTTGTGTGTTGCCAACCAGTATCTTCAGTAGTCCTAGACTATAGTCATGGTGTGATGATACGAGTTTACTGAGGTTATCCCAATTGACGTGGTCAGGCTGCTGATGGTTTTGTGGTTTTGCATGTGTTTCTTGCAACGCAAGCGATGTCTGCTGACGAGTTGAGGTTAAGTGATACCGTTTTGTCGGGGAACTGTTCGTTTTTTGGCTTGTTCGAGTCGGGTGCGCTGTTCTTTTTCCCTGTTGGATTGTAGGGTAGGGTATGTTGTGTGATCGCAGTTTGTATGGACAAGAACGTGTGATAGTTGAACTCTTTATTATTTTCCTGCGTCGTCGAGGATCATTTTGTTCCGTGTTGGGCAGATTACAGTTGTCCGAATTTTGTGTTGCTTTGCCTTGTTGATGCTCTGAATGTATTTTCAATATTCCTGTTGTTTTTTCTACACTGCCAATTTTGTCTTCCAATGTAGCGGTTTGTCCGAACGTGGCGATGCCCGACTTTAGCCTAACTAGCCCGACTTTATTTATTATAGATGGATGCCATCTTTCTTGAAAAGATCATTCTGTCCAGTGTAATGGGACATCAGGTCTAGGTACATGACGCCTTTTCTTGCACATATTCCTTTTACCTTTTCATTAATTAGTAAAATTTGGGTATTTAGATTCGTATCCTCTATTCGTAGAAGAATGCTAGTTATGATAATCTTCATGGATTTGTTTTTACTTTAAGGATTAACGCTTCAAATTGTAGAAGGATTTCCTCTTGGGGCTCATTTTCTAATTCATGTGTTCTACAAAGAACTATAACTACGACCTCCTTTGTGCATCGTAAATCTTCTGTAGGTGGACTACTTCAGAAACCCGTATTTTGGGGGGGCAGAGTATTTTACGCTCTTCTAACCCCTGCTTGAACTCAGTTTCCTGTCCTTGGATGATGCTGTCTCCAATGAGAGATACATGAGGTTTCTTCTTGATCTTAGTTTTTTATTAGTATTCATTATGAATATGATTATTTCCACCAAAATTTCGCAATTTAATGTTTGTACTTTTGTTTGATTTGCGAATAGGTTCGAGGATTCCAGCTGGTTAGGTATGAGATTGAGTTAAGTGTGGATTATGTTCATTTGGTATTCGTATAGTCTGTTCTTCTGTAGAGTTTATATTGTTTTCCATTTCGTCTTTCAATGCGTTAAAACGGTTTTTAATGTTCAGGTGAAAGTTTGAACGTATAGCAATAGTTTTTTTACTACTACACACAACACTACACATAATACTACACACAACACTACACACAACACTACACACAGCAGTACACACAACACTACACACAACACTACAAATGTGAGAACAGCATGTGAGGCCTGAAGTAAGTTACCATCATTCTGTTGTGCTTAGAAATGAGGTCCTTCCCATCCCGTTACTAGCGACAATGTTAAGCAAGCATCCGTCCACTGGGAGGTGGACTGTGTGGACTGCACTGCGCCGCCGCCCTTGTGGACTGTGTGAACTATACAGTGCCGCTGCCCTTGTGGACTGTGTGGACTATACAGTGCCGCCGCCCCTGTGGACTGTGTGGACTATACAGTGCCGCTGCCCTTGTGGACTCTGTGGACTGCACTGTGCCGCCGCCCTTGTGTGCGACACTAGCACCTAGTGGCACTAGCACCTAGTGGCACCAGCACCTAGTGGCACTACCACCTAGTAGCACTAGCACCTAGTGGCACCAGCACCTAGTGGCACTACCACCTAGTAGCACTAGCGATATGTACACCATGCATGTAGATGCACGGTTTAGGTGTACACCATGCATGTAGATGCACGGTGTAGATGTACACGATGCATGTAGACTCGAAGCAAGTCACCTGAAACGTTACCTGAGTTTTCTTCCACTGAAATAACAACGTCAATTTTTCACTCCTCTTTGAAATAATTTTAATGACTGTTTGGTGCCATAATATCCAATGGTAGCAAAAAATTACTCAAAGCAACTCATCAAGAACGAATTCACTCAACATAACTGCACTTTTTACCACATAGACGAGTTTTTTTTAGCATTATGAAGACACAATATGACGACAATAACTCAGCGCAATCTGCAGATCCCTGAAAAATCTGCACAAAATCCCAGCTTCTAGCATGTGTCATGCGTAATTCTATTTACTATAATCAAATTCCACAAATATTACTTCAATATATACAGCAAAAAAGTTCCACCAGCATGTATGATTAATTGATAGAGATTTTATGTGTTATAACATATGGAATAATGAAGCAACGAATAGTGCAATTTAGCCAGCACAGCGTAATTAATTGGTGGTGAATTTGAATACATTTACATGTTATAACATATGGAGTTATGAAGCAACGAATAAAGCAAATTAGTCAGCACAGTATACGTATAATAGGACCGGGGTTTCAGTACAATGACAGCACCATATGAAAGCTACGTGAGCTCAGGGACCTTATAATAGAGAGTCCTGAACACAGGGCGTGTCCACCTGTACTGGTGTCATGGACGCATTACATCCATTATGTCCATTACCTCATAGTCATTGTATCCATTACCTCATACCCGTTATATCCATTACCTCATATCCATCACGTCAATTACCTAATATCCATTGTATCCATTACCTCAAATTCATTGTATCCATTACCTCATACCCGTTATATCCATTACCTCATATCCATCACGTCAATTACCTAATATCAGTTGTATCCATTGCCGAATATGCGTTACATCCGTTAAATACTCTTTATTTATTAGTAGAATTACAGCTGGTTTTCGGACAGCAGGTCACTACTCCATACTTCAGTGAACATTTCACACTTTCATGCTTTTGATTTCAATTCATTTAGAGCGAGCGTCTGCTCAGAGGAAGAAAACTGACGCTTTAACGGGTGTTGACAGATGCATTCTCGTATTTGTAAGGTATTCATTTATTATATACTAAATTACAGAGCATAGCTACAATACCAAGTGATAGAGCACAGCTTCAACACTGAGTAAAATAAATATGCGTCAATTTACACTCATATTTTTGTAGTAGGTTTGTTAAGAATTTTGTAAGCCAGAATTGATTACCATATTAGTGTCTACTTGTACGTAAAGAAATCCCTGGTGGCAACATGGAAGATTATATCCATAAACTGTAGTATTGCAATACTTACTACAGTATTGGAATACTACTATACAATACACAAATTGTAGTATTGCAATACAGTACATAAATTGCGGTGTTACAATACATACTACAGTAATGTAATACTACAATACATAAATTGTAGAATTATAACAGAAATGTGCAAGTCGCTAACTTGCAAAGGCTGCTATCAGGTGCCTGCGTCATTGCAGGTCCATGTTTTGTTTTATTTATGCAGCGTGTTGCTGAGCATAAGAACCGTCAGTGTTTGTTCACTAGATCATCGCTTTTTCAAAAGATCTCATACCTGCACTGACATATACAGTGCTGCCAAAATTAAGCAACTGTTATTAAAACTTCAAAATTTTCAAAAAATGAGAATTCATTTTCTGAAATTTTCGCTGAAAATTAATAAAAATTATTCACATTTTTTTTAAGATTTCGAAGTTTTTAAGTTTATTCCTTAATTGTGTGACTCCACTGTATGCATGAGACCGTTTGAAAACATCTCATACCTGCACTGTCGTGTATAAGGATCTGTGGAAAGAAATGATTGTCTAAAGTGCAAATCTTACTTTGAATTTCGATCACGGCTCACTTGTTTTTCCAACGAAAGAGCATCGCTCATTTTAAGTGAGGTTTTTTGTTTGTCACCCTGACTTTATCAAAAAAATTGGCGCTAGCTGAAAAAGTGTGATGAGGGAATAGCATTGTTCTCCCTTTCCAAAAGTCTTGTTTCCCCATCATCGCAAATAAAACAAATGAGAGAGCACGATTTGACACTGAGCATAGTAATATGATCCCGTAACGCAGTTTAGGCGGGAAGGTCTCGTAGGAATAGGCTTACAAAATTCAACAGAAAACGGAGGCATAACTCAGGGTAGACTCGTCGACACCGTTTGCTCTGGGGAAGCGTCCCGGCAGATGAGCTTAAATAATTCAGAAGGTCTTAGTGCTACGAATGTGTTGTTTGTTAGATTAATGCTTTATAGGATACATGCGTGTTGTCCTTTGCTACAGACATGGCTTACTGAATAACGATGAGGTTACGTATTGATGAGTAAGTGAAAAATTCACTAAATCAATTGACAGATCACAACCTAGGCAAACATTCTAGTTCTATAACTTTTCATGTATTTGAAGAAAAAGTACCAAAGGTAATGAAATGAAAGTAGTAAACATGCTTAAGCGAAGAAAAAAAAACGAGATTAATTACTTATGAACTTTGTTTATGATGAAGTATTTATGTTTGTCCCTCTACACAATCTTACGCAGTATTCTTAAGTCATCATTGAAAAAGCGAAGTTTCATTTGTTTCCCCATGTATATTTAACGTTCATTGCGTGATGTGAATGTTTACGTATACCCGTAGTTACTGCTGTTCTATCACCTATGATACTACGCAAAGAATACCTACCACTTAAGGATTTTATGATAAGGCATTTTTAAAAACCAATGCTGTTACATTGCTTATGTACCAACTTTATTGGAAATATACGTTTTTGTTTGTTTGTTTGCATGTTACACTGTGTGTGTCAACACTACAGAGGGCAGTATAACTGCCGCATTATTTTACTTCATGATTCAACCAAGAGATGAACAGCACAATAAATTTCAACATTGGGTGTTCTTTTCAGTGCATGTTGTAAAGGGAAGTGTATGCTGACAGTGGCCTGGAACATGGGAGGGCTCAAAACTGCTTAGTTCTTTAACAGTTTCTGACGTTTATCATAAAAGTGTCCCAAAAAAATGACTCTTCTTATATTTCATTAGCCATCTTTTGACATGTGGTGTCGTCCACTCGTCATTCAAGTCTTGTTCATGATTATTATAAATTTTATAATGAAATTGGTCCGAATAAAAACATGAATTGATGAGTGTTAATTTAAACCTGCAACATGGGTGATCAAACTTTAGAAGATAGATTTGTTGGAATACCCTGTAAGCTACTCCACGACTCCGACTCCACGACTCCGACTCTACATCTACGACTCCACGACTCCGACTCC